>VMDO01016666.1:12585-30591 GCA_007922755.1 Pedetes capensis
CAAAAAAAAAAAAAAAAAAAAAAAGATTTTTTTTTTCTTTTTTTGTGGGGTACTGGAAGACTTCCACTCCTGCTTTGCAGGTGGTCCACCACTGAGCTGCACCCCCTAGCCCATTTTTTACTTTTTTGAGACAGTGTCTTGCTAAATTACATAGGCTGCCTCTGGCCTCGAACTTGTGGTCTTCCTGCCTCTGCTTCTTGATTCATTGGGATTACAGCAGTGCGCCACCATGCCCAGATTTCTCTAAGAATTTTATTTGAATGAATAGTAAGATCCTATTATATAGGAAATGAATTGAGACCCAGAACAGTTAAGTGGCTTATCTAAGAATTAACAGACAGTGGCTTTTTGATAACAGAACTGGGTTGCCTGCCTTGCTTCTTACCACAAATCCTTTCCTTTCTAGGCTGTCTTCCTCTTGCCCCATGAATATTGTGTAGTGTGCTATAGAGACTGCCTTCCCCCTTACCAGCTGGTGATTTGCCTCTACTTAAATTAGGAGAGTGGGTTAAAAATGCAATGAGAGTGCCACATGACAATTCAAAGAACATGTTTTATGTGGTATTTTTTAGTTGTTGAAATTGCAACCAATAGGGAAGTACCCCTCTTTTTATTGCATTAGAGCTGAGGTTGAACAAAGGGGCTTGGGTGGGGCAGTGGGGAAGGATAGGTGATCGTGGCATGTATTTTATAGGTAGGTGGTTTTAGCTTGGAAAAACACAGTAAGAGTGCTGTGTGGGTGTGGGGTGTAGAGGGTGAGTCTCCTCCTACAGCACGGAATCCTTGATTCTTCCTGCATTCCCCTGGGATTTGACATTGATTAACTCACAGTTGCTTTTTCTGATAGATGAAGCCACAGGACAGGGCTAATGTACATTAATGCGATGTGTGTAGAACTCTTCTCACAGAATAGACAGACCTCCTTTGTCTCTAGAAAGCTGGCCTCTTTTTGAACTTCTCACTATGCCCTAGTTGTTAAAGAAGTAATTTAGAAACCCCAGAAGAAATACACAAACAGGGTCTATTATGTACTGGGCCTAAACAAGTTGGAGAGGAATAATTTCACATTTGATGGCAGACTGTTTGGCTTGTTTGTCTTTCCTCTCCCTTTGCTTCCTGCCTGGCTTTGAGTCACTGCAGCAGATCTTTGTGGTGGGGGGAGCCTTGGCCAAGGTGGGACTGGGACACAGGGATGCTGATTCCTAATCCAGCACCTGGACCATCTTCAGAATGCTTCTGACACTGATATCAGTGAATAAGGGCTCGGAAAGATTAATATTGGGCAATAAAATAAATGTTTCCACATAGAAAGCCATACTTAGTTTTATTTTGTCCTTTTCAGGTCCCAAGTGCATGTCTTTCTCTTTATGTACCATTTTAAACAAATTATTCTCCCTTCATAAAACAGTCTCTTTCCATTCTCAGTCCTCCTTTCTGGGGGTAGGAAAGTTGTTGTTGATGGGTGCCGTCGAGTCATGTCCGATTCATAGCGACCCTTATAGGGTTTTCAGTGGCTGTTTGGGGGTTGCCTAGGGAGTGGATTGCCACGTCCTTCTCCCATTTTTGTGGTGCTGGGAATCGAACGCGGGACCTCAGAGACTGCAGAGTGGCGCTCTACCAACTCAGCTAAATCCTAGCCCGGGGCGGGAAAGAGGGTATACTTAATAGTGTCTGATAAATAGAGTTTTTCTTTTTGAGAGGTTGAATCCAGGGCCTTGCACAAGCTAGGTAAATGCTCCACCACTGAGCTTCACGCCAGGCCCTTTTTAATTTTTTATTTTGAAATACAGTCTTGATAAGTTGAGCAGGCTGCCTCTGCCTTGTGATCCTCCTGCCTCAGCCTCTTGAGTTTCTGGGATTACAGGTGTGTACCATGGTGCCTGCCTTGTTTGTTTTTTTTTGAGACAGGTATATGGCCTGGGCTGGCCTTGAACCTGCTATGTAGTCCAGGCTGGCTTTGAACTTGTGATTCTCCTGCCTCAACCACCACAGTGCTGGGATTGCATGGATGCAACACTATGCCCTGGATGATAGGCTTTTTTTTTTTCTTCAGTACTGGGGGTTGAACCCAGGGCCTCATGTTCACATCCTTTGCAAGTACTGGACCACTGAGCTGCACTCCAAGCCCATTTTTTTTTTACTTTTTTAAGACAAGGTCTTGCTAAATTATGCAGACTGCCTCTGGTCTCATACTTGCGATCCTTCTTCCTCTGCCTCCCTAGTCACTGGGATTACAGGCATGTGCCACTGCGCCCGGCTAATAAATAGTTTGTAGTTTTGATAAAATACATTAATATAACATAAGTTAACATCTAAATCAGTTTTTTTCTGAAGTACTCGGGATGGAACTCAGGGCCTGTGGATGCTAGGTAAGTGTTCTGCCACTGAGATATACCCCTAGCTCTATCTTAACCATTTTAAGTGTACAGTTCAGGGGTATTAACTACATTTGCATTAATGTGTAATTATTGTGTGAATGATTACAACCAGCTCCAGAATTCTTTTCATCTTGTAAAATTAAAACTATACTTTTAAAACAATAGCTCCTCATTTCCCACTTCCCTCAGCTCTTGACAACCACCATTCTATTTCCTGTCACTATGAATTTGACTACTCTGGGTACTTCATGTAAGTGGAATCAGAAAGTACTTGACCTTTTGTGTGCCATGTTATAACATGTGTCAGACTTTTATTCCTTTTTAAGGCTGCACGATATTCCACTGTGGGCATATACTACATTTTATTTATCCTTTCATTCGGGATGGATACTTGAGTTGCTTCCACTTTTTGGCTGTTGTGAACAATGCTACTATACACATGGGCACGCAAATATGTCTTTGAGATGCTGCTTTCATTTGCTTTGGGCAGATACCCTGCCATGATCTTAATGTGTCCCTCAAAATCCATATGTTGGAAACTTAGTTCCCATGCAACATTACTGGGAGGTGCTTATGTATATGAGAGCTCGGCCCTCGTAAATGGATTAATGCTGTTATAAAAGGGCTTGGTGGATGGCATTTGTCATTTCTTTTTGCCCTTCTGCCTTCTTCCCTGTGAGGACACAGTACATCACTCTAGATGTTGCAATATTCAAAGTGCCATTTTAGAAGTAGAGCTCAGGCCCTCCCTCACCAGACACATAGAATTCAGCTACCTTCAATAACTTCCTAGACTCTAGAATTGTGAGAAGCAAATTACTCACAATAATTTATACTTTTTTTTTTGATATAGGATCTTGCTGTGTAGCCCAGGCTGGCCTTGATCTCAGGATCTTCTTGTCTCAGCCTCCTGAGTGCTGGGATTACAGGTGTGTACCACTATGCCCAACTATGATTTTTTAAAATAAATAATCCAGTATTTTATTATAGCAGCAAAAATGGACTAAGACATACCCAGAAGTGCAATTTCTATAGAATATATTGTAGTAGTTCTATTTTAATTTGTTGAAGAACTTGGTAAATTTTCAAATTTTCTTCAGGATTCATAATATGCACATGAACAGAGTCTTTAAAGCATTGGATATACTATTCTGATTCATATTCCAGATCCATGCAGCCAGAGGTTATGTTTTGGAATGTGGCATTAAGAAATGGTTTATGAGAGGAATGATTACCTCACAGAGTGATTAGATACTAAAGAAGTCCAAGTTTCTCTGTCTTGAGCTCATACTAATTTTGCTACATTCTATTTGTAAAACCTATTTGTAAAAATCCTATTTTCTAAAACCTGTCTGTAATTCTAACTCAGATAATTCTAATTCAGCTCATGAAACTATGACATTCCTTAGTTGGTCATAAAAATTATTTTTTGAAGTTCATTGTGGTGGTGCAAGCCTGTAATTGCAGCACTGGGGAGGCTGAGGCAGGAAGATCACAAGTTCGAGTCCAGCCTAGGCTACATAGTGAATTTGAGGCCACAGATTCTTTGAAACTTCAGAAGATACCCCCTCAATTTCCATTTTTTAGACTTATTAAAAGAAACATGTTCACATCTTCATCACCTTGTGGGATTTTAAAAAGTTCTATTTTTAGCCCTCATATTTTCAGATAAAAGAATCATAATTTTTCTGTTAGTACCTCATTTAAAAACATGCCTTCTCTTCATTTTAAAACATTCCCTCTGCTTGGTCAGTTTTGTATCCTCTTTTTGGATCATCTCCAGCTGTCTTAGGACACTCTGAACATTGTCCTCAGCATTCCAGGGCGTGGCTGCGGACTATAAAAGAGATTTTGGTCTGCAAAGTTTATAATCCTCTGTCTAGTGATGACCACCATTTTGCTGGGCCTGTAGTTCTTGGAAATAGTCCACATTTCTGCCTTTCAGGATTGTAGCCAATAAAATGTCCTCCAGAGAATACTGTATTGTATTTCTGGAGACCCTCTAGTGTGTTCATGAGAGTCATTGTTGCTTAGTGGAATGAGCACTGGTCTATGATCCATAGAACTAGGGCTCTACCTGAAATCTTTGCTAATCATGTAATCTTAGGTACAGCTCATCTTTCTGGGTCTCAGTTCCTCTATACGTGAAACAGGATCAAGAACACTTGTCCTACTCTACCGTCAGGATTATTCTGTGAATCTAATGAGACAATGGAGTGAAAATTCTTTTTATTAAGTGCTGAATGCCTGTAGGGAATGTTGCTTAATTGAGACTTAAATACTATAGAGTGTATCAAATACTTTTGTTTCCTTGGCATTTCTTTTTATTTGTAAACCCATAGATCAGTTGCTAATTAGAATAATTAATTTAGCATGCATAAGAATTAGAATCTTGTCACTATTGTCATTGCTGCATTATAGTAATACCACCACACATGAATTGAAGGTCAATTTTCTTTTTTTTCTTTTTTTCTTTTTCCCAGTGATCTTATTTTATTAGTAATTTTTTTATAGTACCTGAAGTTCTAAACCAGGGCCTTACATGTTTTGCAAGTTCTTTATCACTGAACTGCACCCCAGCCCATTTTTCACTCTTTTTTTCTTGAGACAGGTTCTTGCTAAGTTATGCAGGCTGCCTCTGGCCTTGAATCTGGGTTTCTCCTGGCTCTGCCTCCCAAGTTGCTGGGATTACAGGCATGAGCCACTGCACCTGGTTATTAGTAACTTTTTAGTGTACAACTTTATGGGTCTCATTATGATATTTCCATACATGCATTTCATTGTACATTGCTCAAGTTCTTTTTTCTTTTTCTTTTTCCTTTTTTTTCTTGGGACAAGACCATGCTATGTAGCCTAGGCTGGCCTTGAACTTGTGGTCCTCCTGCCTTAGCCTCTCAAGTGCTAGAATTATAGGTGTGTGCCATCATGCCCAGCAGAAGGTAAATTACCTAATAATCTCACTGTTTAGAATAAAACTGAGAATCTAGGCATTGGAACCTCAAGAAAAATCTCTACTTAGCTAAAGTGATTTTCATTGGGCATTCTACTTCCTAGTAGAGAATATTGTCCTAAGTCTATTGGTGCTTCATTTAAACTCTGATATGGTTTCTACTCCTCAGACATTTAGAAACAACTGCCGAGTGTTGTTGCATACCTGCAATTTCAGCACTTGTAGTGAGTTCCAGGCCAGTCTAGGCTGCACAGCGAGACCTTATTTAAAAAAAAAAAATTAAAAGCAGAAACTAGATCTGTGGAGCTAAAGTAGGGGAGGAGTCTAGAGACAGAATCTTGATAAGAAAAGAACTGACAATTGGTCTTCTGGAGTAAGGTGACAGATTAGAAGCTACTTCCATGTGATGTGATAAAGAAAAAGGATAAAAAAGGACAAACGCTCTTCCAAAGGGAGAAAGACTTGAAAACTACAGAAATCACAAAGGAGATGATAGGATCGTTATAAAGCACAGAGAATAAAAGGCAGCAAGGAGTGAACTGGGCTCAGCTCTAGCTGTGACTCCCTGGTGGGTTAGGAGAAACAGAAGCCTCATCTAAAAGATGCACAAATGACACCAAAGAAATATAAGAAAGATGGAAAGGCAAGATACTCTTACTTCTCCAAAAGATCATAACTCCCCAACAAACGAGGCCAAAGATACTAAAACAATCTCTATGCCAGACAAAGAATTTAAACATCTATCAGTGACCTCAAAGAGGACACTAAAAAGCTCATGAATGAACTGACAAAGTCTGTTAAGGTGCTGGATGAGAAATGCAACAAGTAAATGGAGATTATGAAAAAAGACAAATGGAAATGTTGAAAATGAGAAGCTCAATAATCAAATAAAAACAGAGTGGAAAGTAACACCAATAAAGTAGATCAACCAGAAGAAAAATGTATCAGGGATAGAAGATAAGGTCAAGGAAATACCACACTCATGTATCAATAGAGAAAAATTGTCCCACTTTCAAGAACTGTGAGACATGATGAAGAGACCAAACCTAGGGCATCATGAGGTAGAAGAAAAACTAAAGGGATAGAAAAACTATTCAGTGAAATAATAGCAGAAAACTTTCCACAACTAGAGGAAGAAATGGACACCCAAACATAAGAGACTTTAGAATCCCAGACAGACATGCACCGAAAAGAACCTATTCACATCACATTATAGTTAAAATAATAGAACTACTAAGTAAAAAAACAACTTTAAAAGCTGTAAGAGAAAAAAGCCAACTGTTTTACAAAGGAAAACCTATGAGAATAACATCAGACCTCTCGTTTTGTAACCCTAAAAGCCAAGAAAGCATGGAATGATACATTTCAAGCCCTGAAAGTAAATATCTGACAACCAAGATTATTATATTCAGTAAAGGTATCATTTAAAATTGATACAGAAATTGAGAACAACACATGGAACATTTTCTAAAATAGAGCACATTTTAGGTCACAAAGCAAGCCTTAACAAATACAAGAAAATTGAAATTACTCCTTGTACCTTATCAGATCACAATGGAATAAAACTAGATCATCAACAGCAAAAGAAATTACAAGAACTATAAAAGTACATAGAGATTAAAAAGCACCTTTGTGATGATCACTGGAGAAATCAGGGAGGAAATTAAAAAATTCCTAGAATCAAATGAAAATGAAAACACAACCTACTGTAACCTTTGGGATATAGCAAAAGCATTTCTACAAGGAGAGTTTATACCTCTGAGTGCTTACATCAAAAAATCAGAGAGGACTCAAATAAATAACTTAATGATGCACATTAGGCATTAGAAAATCAAGAACAACCCAAAGACAAAATTAGTAGTGGAAAGGAGTAATAAAGATCAGGTTGGAAATTAATGAAATGGAGACTAAAACAACAGTAAAAAGAATCAGTGAAACAAAGAGTTGGTTCCTTGAAAAGATAGGCAGATCAACAAACCTTAGTCTAACCAAAAGAAAGAAAGAGAAGATCCAAATTAATAAAATTAGAGAAAAAAATTTACTAGAACGGATGCCAATGAAATACAGAGGCTAATTAGGGAATATTTTGAGAACTTAAATTCTGACAGATGGAAAATTTGGAATAAATTGATAAACTCCTTAACACGTATGATTTACCAAAATTAAATTAAGGACATAAACAACTTATATAATTAGCAATTACATTGAAGCAGTAATAAAGAGTCTCCCAACAAAGAAATCCTAGGACTGGATGAATTCACAGCCGAGTGCTACTAGGCCTTTAAGGAAGAATTAACACCTATGATCCTCAAACTATTCTATAAAATAGAATGGGAGGAATACTTCTGAACTCATTCTGTGAAGCCAGTGTCACCCTCACACTAAAACAAGATAAAGACACAACAAAAAAGAAAATTGTAGACCAATTTTCTTGACGAACATGGTTGCAAAAATTCCCTATAAAATACTTGCAAACCAAATCCAGTAACACATTAAAAAGATCGTACACCATGATCAAGTTTGTTTCATTCCAGGGATGCAAAGCTGGTTTAACATATGCAAATCAATAAATGTAATACAGCACATAAATAGACTCAGAGGCAAGAATTACATGGTCATCTGAATGAATGCAGAAAATGTATTTGACAAAATCCAGCATCCCTTCATGATAAAAGCCCTGAAGAAACTAGGAATAGAAGGAACATACCTCAACATAATAAAGGATAAATATGACAAACCTATAGTCAACATCATACTCCATGGGGAAAACCTGAAAGCATTTCCTATAACATCAGGAGTGAGATAAGGGTGTCCACTTTCTTCACTCTTATTCAATGTTGTGTTAGAAGTCCTAGCCAGAGCAATAAGGCAAGAAGAAGAAATAAAAGGGATACAAATACAGAAGGAAGCTGTCAAGTTATCCTTGTTTGCAAGTGATATCATCTTCTAGTTAAAAGACCCTAGAGAATCCACCAGAAAACTCCTTGAGTTGATGAACACTTTCATCAAAGTAGCAGAATACAAAATCAATATACAAAAACCAGTAGCATTTCTATATACCAACAATGAGCATGCTGAAAAAGAAATCAAGAAAACAACCCCATTCACAGCTGCCTTAAAAAATAGTAGGACTACATCTGCACAAGGAGGTGAAAGACCTCTACAATGAAAACTTCAAAATACTAGAGAAAGAAATTGAAGAAGACACTAGAAGAAGGAAAAGCCTCCCTTGTTCATGGATCAGCAGAAGTAATATTTTAAAAATGGCTGTGCTACCAAAAGCCATCTACAGGTTCAATGCAGTCCCCATTAAATGATGTTCTTTACAGAAATAGAAAAAAAATCCAAAAATTCATATGGGAACACAAAAGTTCCCTAATTGCCAAAGCAATCCTCAGGAGAAAGAGCAATGCAGGAGCCATCCCAATGCCTAACACCAAATTATACTACAGAGTCATAATAACAAAGAAAAGCATAGTACTGGCAAAAACCAGACATGTAGACCAATGGAATAGAATAGAGGACCCTGAAATAAATTCACAAGGCAATTGCCACTTGATTTTTGACAAAGGTGCCAAAAAGATACATTGGAGAAATGATAGCCTATTTAACAAATGGTGCTGGGAAAACTGGATATCGACATGAAGAAGAATGAAACTAGATCACTGTCTCTCACCCTGTACAAAAATCAATTCAAAGTGGATTAAAGACCTCAATATAAAACCAGAAGCTTTGAAACTGCTAGAAGAAAACATAGGGAAAACACTTGAAGATGTAGGCATAGTTAAGAACTTTCTTAAAAGGACTCCAATAGCCCAGGAAATAGCAAGAATTGACAAATGGAACTGTATGAAATTAAAAAGGTTTTGCACAGCAAAAGAAATGAGAGCACCCACAGAATGGGAGAAAATCTTTGCCAACTGTACATATGATAGAGAATTACTATCCAGAATATATATGCATACATATATATGTATGTATATATATGTATGTATATATGTATGTATGGGGCTGGGATTTAGCTCAGTTGGTAGAGCGCTGCACTGCAGTCTCTGAAGTCCTGATTTCAATTCCCAGCACCGCAAAAAATGGGAGAAGGGCCTGGCAATCCACTCCCAAGGCAATCCTGAAACAGTCAGCCATTGAAAACCCTATGAGGGTCGCTATGAGTTGGATACCGACTTGACAGCACCTAACAACAACAACAACAACATGTATGTATATATGTATATGTATATATATACTCAAAAAATTAAACACCAAACAGCAAATAATCCACTCAATAAGTGGGTGATTGAATGGAACAGATGGTTCTTAAAAGAAGTAGAAATGGCCAATAAATATGAAAAAATGTTTAACATCATTAGTCATCAGGGAAATGAAAATCCAAAGTACACAGAGATTCCTTCTCATCCCACTCAGAATGGCTAGCATCAATAAGACAAACAATAACAAATGCTGTCCAGGATGAGAGGTAGGAATGTAAGTTAGTAGCCCTTACAGAAATCAGTATAGAGTTTCCTCAGAAAGCTAAAAATAGAACTACCATATCACCCAGAAATACTACTCTTTGGTATATACCCAAAGGAATCTAAGTCAACATACCATAGAGACACCAACACTTCCATGTTCATTGCAGCACAGCTCATGACAACCAAGAGAAGGAATCAGCTTAAATGTCCACCAACAGCTGAATGGATAAAAAAAATGTGGTATCTATACCCAGTGGGATATTATTCAGCAGTAAAGAATGAAATCATGTTATTTATAGGAAAATAGATGGAACTGGAGATCATCAATATTAAATGAAATAGACCTGACTCAGACAATTACTGCGTATTCTCTCTCATACACAGAATCTAAATTAAAAAAAACAACTTACATGTGTGAGACTTGAAGAATAAAAGGGGGACTGTCTTTGGGGGAGGAGAATAGCATAAGGGAGGAGGGGAATAGTGTGGGGCAGAGCTACAAGTGGAGTGGGGGGCCGTTAATGAGGGAGTGAAAAAGAGCAAAATGTGATGGTACCTTGGCACTTGACCACAGTCTGTTGTGGAAGGCTGGTGGAGTGCTGATCAGTTTGTGTGCTGAGCACTTTTTTCAATCAGAAATAATATAAATATATTTACTGGTTTTGCCATCATACTGAATGGTTAAATGTGACACACATATGCCACTCACATCCTTAGCAATAAGTTCTTTTAAAAATTCAATTGTTGGTTGGAGACTTTTGTTGGGGCACTGAAAACATTTGAGCACTTAGGTACCACTGTGTGCAATAAAACTGTATGAAAACGCCATAATGAAACCCATTATATTGCATGCTAATTAACGTTAGAAATTTTTTAAATGAAAAAAGGATGGGCTCAAGACTACAAAAAAAAAAGTGACTGTAGGGAATTATGGGATAGTCCCAAGGGATAGAGAGGCAGCTTGGTTTGGATAGGGGCATATCTAGCCCACCTGGAAGTCTGATCTAGGGCCCTAGGCAAGATGGCCCCCAGTGATTTAAATGTCACTCCTAATTGGCTGCACTCAGCCACTCGTGCCACTATATGATTGGCTGACTGCCATTTTGAGGCTGTTACTATATAAGGACTGTGCACAGGGCACTCAGAAGCTATTCCATCACGAGCTGAGCTGTAGGGTATTAGTGCACAATTCCGCTGCCCATCGCCGCGGAGGTCGTGCTTTCTCGACCAAGAGAGAAGTCGGCTTGTCTTCACAGAGGCCATTCCATCGCCAGACCGAGAGGGAGAACATCAGGAACCAACAGCAGCTGAGTGGAGGATATCCAGGATGCTGGGAACTGGACGGTCCCCGCCGAGGCCGGAGCGGTGATACTTCCGCTGTCCCAAAGGGCGGGCTTGAGGGCTTGATTTCCTTACAGGGGCTGGACGATAAAATCTGTAGTGAAGGCATCCCGAAGCTGTCTGTCCTGCCTCTCCAGTCCCCATCCCCACCGGGTGGGGCCCTGATCCTTGTTGGAGGAGGAGAGCTAGCCCAGTCCCGCCCCGTGTTGTGGGGTGGGGCAATCCACAAAGTGACGATTGAATTAAATCGAAGTGGAGGAGTAGCTTCAGATATTTGAGAAAACAGATAGAAGGCTTATAAAGCATGGCACCTTGGACCCATTGTATGTAGGGGTCAGTAGTCCTAGGTACCTGAACATTCCACAGGATATTATATGACAGCCTGATATTGATTGATGGTGTCACAATGATGAAACTGAGTCATCCAAAATCATTTCAGAATGCAAGAAATTACTAAATGATAGTTGTCTACTAAAATGGTTAATTGCAGAAGTTCTCAGTGTTTAAAGGGATAAGTTTATTTAAAGTGAAAATTAACTTTATTGGCTGATTTTCTGATGATGCTGAGTAAGTAGGACATTACTGTATTAATATTTTGACAAATATATTGCAAAAGTATTTTTATCACTTTTTCCCAGTCAGTTTTGTATTCTTATACCTAAATCAGCCTGCAGCGGTAGCCCTGTGGCATCCGATCCCGTCAGATCTCGGAAACTAAGCAGGGTCGGGCCTGGTTAGTACCTGGATGGGAGACCGCCTGGGAACAGCAGGTGCTGTAGGCTTGGGAGAAGGACCTGGCAACCCCCTCCCAAAAATCAATCTGCCATTGAAAACCCTATGAACAGCAGAGAAGCACTGACAATAGTGTTTCCCCTGTTGTACAGAGAGGGTCGCTATGAGTTGGATACCGACTCGACGGCACCTGACAACAACAACAACATACCTAAATCATATGTAGAGGATATTGACAAGGCACTCTTAGGCCACTTTTGTGGCATCAGTTGGAGAGGAACACCTGGTTCTTACCTCTTTTGTTGTGTTACCATGTGTTACAGTTTTTGTTTTGTTTTGTCTTGTCATGCTAGGGATGGAACCTAGGGCTTTGTACATGCTGGGGTGTTGGGGTTTTAGCTCTAGCCCGGCTAAAGTTAGGGCCAAACCCTCAACATAACAACGTGGCCGATGTCGAGAAAGAAGGACCTCAGGAGACCCTCTGGTGATTAGAGAAGGGTAGGTAAGGTTTATTGGGGTGCTCCCCTGATGGGGGGCAAGGAGCAAGCAGCCCCTATAGAGCAAAGCTCTATCCCTTTAAGTGCTGGCTGTAGGCCTGCAGCATAGAATGCTGCAGGCTAAGTGCTGGTACAGCTCAGCCTTAAAGGCACAGCCACAGCCGCTGGTGTTCCGTGGAGGTCTGATGGTCTTGACTCTCGAGGCTCGCCTTCTTTACCTCCCTCCTTCCCCAGGATGGGAGGAGTTGGGAGGCTCTTCGTGGCTTGCTAGATGCCTTGGGCTCTTCGGGGCCCCTGGGCTTGATCTCGCCGGCTTGCTAGATGGTCTTGCAGGAATAGGGAGCGCTGGTTCAGGAGACGGTCAGAGAGGTCAGGATCAATAGGGGTGAATAGGGGTCCAGGAGCCCTGCTTTTATAGGGTCCTGGAGGGGTCACATGGTAGGATTCAGCCAATCAGGGCCCACACCTGACAGGTACAGCGGGTAAACTGACATACCTGCCAGGTGGAGACAGTTATTACCTTCAAGAGGTGAGGAGAGCCAATCAAAATTAAGGTGATTAGAGCAGGTCAGGCTGGCCGGGGGCCATCTTTGCTCACTCGATGGGAGAGGCTGGTTTGAGTGAGTGAGATGAGCCCTGGGGTCAACTAGGGGTCAGCCCCTCAGGTTGTTATGAGGGACCCTAGCTGGGAAATATAATTTTAAAAATCCCCAACACTGGGGAAGTGCTCTACTTCTGTGGCACACCCCTAGTCCTGAAGGGCTATAAATTATATAGAGATTTCCTATAGGTGCCATCTCCTTTTTACCTTTGCAGTGACTCAATTAGTTTACATAAATTTTGTTCCCATTTTAAAGATGTGAATACTGAAGCCTAAGGTAGAATCACTGAACATCGTATTCATACAAGTAGTAGAGCAATGGATTTACACTTAAGTCTTTTTACTTTCATGTAGGTGTTCTCATTCTATGTATTTTTGAACAATTCTGGAATGCACATAGGGCATATGGTGTCATCTCCCCGCCTCATTTTACCATGTGAGTAAATTTAAGTGAAACCTGCTCAAGGGACACTGATGGCTAGAACCTAAGTCTGTTGATTTCAGAACCATTAACTAAAGAAAACATTTTATTTTGAAATAATTTCAGACTTATAGGGAAGTTACAAAAAGTGGACAAGGAACTGCATTTTGGTATATTTGACTTGTTCTGTCTCTGAATATTTAGATATTATTATTTTGGGGTATTATTATTTTCTTCTGGACCATTTGAGAGTATGCCGCACACATCATGATCCTTTGTCTTAAATCTTTCAGCATGTAAAACTATTACAATCAGGATTTTTTGGTTATTTATTTATTCAGTCATTCATTCAGTGCTGGGGGTTGAACCCAGAACCTTGAGCATGCTAGGCAAGTGCTCTACCACTGAGCTATATCTCCAGCCCCAAACTAGGAAACTTAACACTGATATACTGCTACTACCTAATCTGAAGCCCATAATTTCACTAATTGCTCTAATAATGTCCTTTATGGCTGTTTTGTTTTGTGGTGCAGGAAACAGTCCAGGATGGTGAATTCCATTTGGTAATCATTGGACTATTTTCTTTATATATTTTATTGCTTCCTTTAGCCCATTATGTCCCAAAGGTTCAGGAAAATTCCCTTGGATAAAAGATATACATAAAATGAATTAAATGTTAAAAATGGGAATGTGGACACTGTCCTTTTCACTTACTTCAGAATGTTTGCCTCCTCTGAACATGAGTCTACCACCCAGACCTGATGAAGATAGGGAACACTTATTCCACAGCAGCTTCCTCCAAGAGGGTGAGAATTTGGGCTCCTCCCAGCTCTTCTGCTGACAGTTAGGAAATCCCAGGTTTACACAGGCCTGACTTCAGCTGTAATTCTGGTGTGAGGCTGTGCCAAGACAGAGAACAAAGAAAATCATTTCCAAGGCTGTAATGAGTGGAATGGGGGGATAGAGGATGGACAAGCAAATGCTGTACATTTATGTAGGAGTTTATTTCAAAGTAAATAATGTGCATCAGTTTTATTATATTTGCATCTCATGCTTACTTCTTTTTAAAAGAATTGTGGTAAAACATAATGGTTTACTATCTTAACCATTTTTAAGTGTATGGTTCAGTAGGGTTAAACATATTCGCATTGTTGTGCAACAGATCTCCAGAGCATTTTTATCTTGCAACACTGAAACTCTCTACCCATTAAACACTAATTCCCTCTCTGTCCTCCCCTCAGGTCTTGGTAGCTCCCTTTCTACTTTCTGTTTATGTGATTTTTCACTACTTTCATTAATTTGTGTGAGTAGAATTATATAGTACTTGTTCTTTTTTGACTGGCTCATTTCACTTAGCTTAGTGTCCTCAAGGTTTATCCATATTGTAGGTGTGTCAGATTTCCATTCTTTTTTAAGGTAACATAATATTCCATTGCATGTATATGTCCCATTTTTGTTTATCTATTCATATATCATTTAACATTTGAGTTTTTTCTGCCTCTTGGCTATTGTGAATAATGCTACCATGAACATGGGTTTGCAAATACCTCTTTGAGATCCTGTTTTGGATTCCTTTGGCTGTATACCCAGATGTCTACAGCCATACTATGCTGGCATCCCATCTGATTTCAGAAGAGTCGGGCCTAGTTAGTCATTGGATGGGAGATTGTCTAGGAATAGTGGGTGCTATTGGCTTGGGTGAAGGGCTCAGCAGCCCATTCCTGAAACAATTAGCCATTGAAAACTATGAATAGTAGAGAAGCACTAACACAGGGCTGGGCATGGCTCAGAGTTGGGTAGTGTTTTATTTTGATGTACATAGAGTCACTGTCAGTCAGACTCAACTCTATGGCACTTAACAAAAACATACTCTGATGTGGGATTTTTGGATCATCTAATTCTATCTTTAATTTTTTGAGGAAATGTGATACTGTTTTCTTTTTTCCCCGTTATTAGTAAATGAAGATAGGGTACAGAGTAATATGGCATTGGCTTTTTTCCATTATGCATCCTTTACATCACTTCTGGCAACACTTTCATCAACCCACAAGGTTTATGGAGCCTTATGGCTAATATGTAGTAAAACTCAAATGCTTATTTGGGTTATATTCCCCTATTTTTCCAATGTACTCATGAAGTTATGCTGTTTACATTGAGATTGTCCTCTCCTCATTCATTCCTCCACATTGACTCCCCTCCCCATCCCACCTTCCCCAATCTTCACTTCCCTCTGCTAGTTCCCTCTCTCTTTTCTACTCTTTATATTGTCCTCTCTTTGCTAATTTTAATGATGAATTTTTTATATGTCAATTTATATATAGGATTTTTTCTTCAAGTATGATTCAGCTCCCACATATAAGTGAGAACATATGGTATTTCTCTTTTTGAGGTTATGTTTGTTTGCTTAAGATAATGTTCTCCAATTCCATCCATTTTGCTGCAAATGATATTTCATTTTTTTAATTGCTGAGTAGTATTCCCTTGTGTCTATGAACCATAGTTTTTTTTTTTTTTATCCATTCTTCTGTTGATGGGAACCTTGGTTGTATCCATATCCTTGCTATTGTGAAAAGTGCTGCATTGAATATGGAGATGCAAGTGTCTCTGTGGTGTGATAACTTGCCTCCCTTTGGGTATATTCCCAGTAATGCTATAGCTGGGTTGTGTGGCACTTTTATTTTTAGTTTTCTGCAGTATCTCCATATTGCTTTTAAAAGTGGTTGAACCTATTTACAGTCCCACTAACAGTGTAAGAGGGTTCCTTTTTCTCCACATCCTCGCCAGCATTTGTTATTATTTGTTTTGTTGATCTTCATCATTCTTACTGGAGTTAGTGGAGTCTCAGAGTTGTTTTGATTTGCATTTCCCTAATGGCCAGGGATATTGAGCATTTTTTCATGTGCTTCATGGCCTTACAAACTTCTTCATTTGAGAACTGTCTGTTCAGTTGCTTTGCCCACTTGTGTATTGGATTATTTGTTGTCTTGGGAATTGCTTTCTTGAGGTCTTTGTAAATTATGGAAATTAATCCACTGCCAGATGTGTAGGATGCAAAGATTTTCTCCCATTCAGTGGACTCTTCCTTAACTTTGTTGATTCTTTGTTGTTTTCTTTGCTGTACAGAGGCTTTTTAATTTCATATAATCCCATTTTCTTGCTTCAATTTCCTGAGCCGTTAGAGTCTTATTAAGGAAATGCTTTCCTATGCCTATATGTTGGAATGTGTTGCCTATCTTTTCTTCTAGTATTTTTAAGGTTTCTAGTTTCATGTTGAGGTCTTCTATCCATTTCAAAGTAACTTTTGCACAGATTGAGAGATGTGAGTTGGTTTTCATTTTTCTTCAGGTTGAAATCCAAGTTTCCCAGCACCACTTGTTGAAGAGGCTATCTTTTCTCCAGTTTGTCTGCTCAGCTCCTTTGCCTGACACTGTTTTCTATAGTGCCACACTATTTTAGAATCTCATAGTAGTTTTTTGAAATAGGTAGGATTATTATCATTAAGCCTGTTGTGCAGATAAAGAAACTAAATGGCTCGCATGTACAGTTACCCAATGTAAATTGAGAGTTGAATCCTAGTCTTCTGATTGTTGATTCAGTATCTCATTTTCTCCTATCTTATCCATGCTTGTGACACCTTCTAAGGCACTTCTCTTTTAGTATTTTCCTTGAACGTTGGTGGTACAGCTGTCCTCCTCGCTCAAGAAATTCCTGACTCATCAACCAGTGTGTTTCATGCAGTACCTGACCTTTTAGAGTTCAGAATGCTGTCTTTGTTTCGTTCTCTGTTCTGTCTCTGTTTTTTTTTTTTTTTTTTTTTTTTGGCCTGGAATTCGCTCTGTAGCCCCGGCTGGCCTTGAACATGCGATCCTCCTGCCTTAGCCTCCCCAGTGCTGGGACTACAAGTGACCACTACCATGCCTACATCTGCCTTGTTCTCATGAGCCTGGAATTGCACATGCAGCACATATGAGGTAGTGGCCAGTTGGTAAAGCTCTTTTAATTTCTACAGCAGTAGGTCTGTGATAGGGAAATTTATTTCTTAAAGTTGAAAGGCACAGTTGTTCTTTGATTTAGGTGCTGAATGCTGAAAACCCCCTTAGATTTCTGAAGAATGGAAGTAGATTATCACTTCAACATCAACACCTTTGAAAAAGAGACATGCCTGCACATGTATAAAAAGTTGCTGATCTGTAGGGAAGCACAGTAATTTAAAAAAGGCATATGACTCTTATATTTATGTTGTAATAAATACTACCTTTCTCTCTAGGAATGCTTCCTACCAAGAATTGTGTCTCCCTGATATGACATTTTTTTGGATTTGGTTTTTCAGTGTATTTGATGCCTCTTTTTCTTCTGTAAGGATCTCCTCAGTATTCTATTCTGTTCCAGTTAAAGACATTTGCCACTGGTTTTGTATCTAGGTTCTGGAGGCTCGTGGTCTGAAACCTTTCAAGACAAACTCTTGAAACCAGAGATTCCTGAATAAAGACTCTCCTACTGGAGTCTGTAGACTTGAAACATTTGGCAGCTACTCCCCTTTTCCTACTTAGTACAGGGACACTTTGGCAGCTGGGACTCTATCTTCATTCTATCTTCGGCTTTGTTTTCTTTATC
>VMDO01016666.1:30691-47357 GCA_007922755.1 Pedetes capensis
TCCCTCCCTCCCTCCCTCCCTCCTCTCTTTCTTTTTTTTTCTTTTTCTTTTTTTTGTTTTGGCACTGGGGGTTGAACCCAGGGCCTCGCGCTTGCATGCTTTGCAAGTGCTGTACCACTGAGCTATACCCTCAGCCCTTTTTTTTGTACTTTTTGAGACAGGGTCTCACTAAATTATACGGACTGCCCCTGGTCTCTGAATTTGCAATACTCCTGCCTCTGTCTCCCGAGTTGCTGGGATTACAGGCATGCACCATGGGGCCGGCCCCTCCCCAATTTTCTATTTTAATTCGTGATTCTGTTTTTGTTTGTTTATCTCAGAGGGAAAGAGTTCATAGTGTTTAATTGATTTCCAAAGTTTAAAAACTATTGACCATATGTGGAACCCATCTTCGCTGTTTTTATTAGGAAAATGTATAGATACCTTTGCAAATCGGACCTTACCAGTATTCCTCTGAATATCTCTTCAGGGCCTATTTCTTTGGCTTCTGTTTCTTTTTTTTTTTTCTCTTGGATGAACACATATTGACTGTACGTATTACTGGGGTTTAGTGTTACATGTAGACATACCTATAATTCCCAGCCCAGTGAAAACAGGGTTTGGGTTGAGCTTTTACTTTTTTTTTTTTTTTTTTTGGTGGTACATGAGAGATGAACTCAGGGCCTTGCATATACTTTGTGAGTGCACTACCACTGGGCTGCATTCTGAACCCATTTTTAATTTTTTATTTTGAATTAGGTCTTGCTAAGTTGCATAGGGCTGCCTGTGGCCTCAAACTCACAATCCTCCTGCCTCTGCCTCCTGAGTTGCTGGGATTGTAGGTGTGTGCCACCATGTGTGGCTTAATTTTTTTTGTGTTATTGTTGTTGTTGTTAGGTGCTGTCTGAGTCGTGTCTGACTCATGGTGACCCTCAGGGTTTTCCCTGCTTAGCTTTTGAGATCTGATGGGATTGGAAGCCACAGTGCTCTGGCTGCGCTTTGTATCATTAACTATTTCATCAATTGAAAAAAATATAATTTTAAATTTGAATCTGAATTGAACCCTCTAAATTTTAACCTATTGAACCTACACCGAAACCTGAACCCCCCTTTTCGTGGGTTTGAAGCCCTCCTTTCAATGTAAGATATACAACAGGATTTTTTATACCTGGGCTTTAATGATTATATTCATACTGACATTTAGTCATTTCCTTTGTCTTTGTTTTGAGTCAAAACCCAGCTAGGCATTTTCCCCACAACCCACTGACTTCCTTATTTTGGGCTGTGGTATTGCTAGCCGGCAGATCCTCAAGACATGAAGCTTCAAAGGCGGCCTGTCCATTTTCCTTCCTCTGTCTCTCTTCCTTCCTTCCTTCCTTGTGACATGATCTCTTGCATCCAATAAATGGCTAAGTCTGGTAGGTTTTCTCCAGTGGTATCTTTTGCATTTATCTCCACCTCTTGCCCCTCCTCTCCTGCATTTCAAACCCTTGTTCCTTTTTATCTGAGCAAACACTGGCGTCCCAAGCATCTCTTTCCCCTTTAGTTCATTCTGTACTGCTTGCAGATGAACTGTTCCAAACCAAAGCACTCATCATGCCACTCGTTGTTCAGAAATGTTCAGTGACTTCCCACATTGCCAACTTCTTCTGGAAATGTGTTCATCTTGACCTTCATGGTTTTGCCACATTCTGGGCCCAGCTATCTTCTGCAGCCTCATCTCATGATCTCTCCTGTCAGAACTTTTGCTGTCGAGCTAAATTGGACTTTACATATTTATGCTCAGGTCTGTTCTTCCTCAGTTTCTTTTGCTCAGACCATTCCTTTTTTTAATTATTGGTAATTTTTGATGTCTCCAGCCATACCACCCTGGTGTCAGATCTTGTCAGACCTCAGAAGCTAAGCAGGTTCGGGCCTGGTTAGTCCTTGGACGGGATACTGCCTGGGAATAGTGGGTGCTGTAGACTTGGGAAAAGGACCTAGCAGCCCACTACCAAAAACAATCAGCCCCTGAAAACCCTATGAATAGCAGAGAGGCACTGATAATAGTGCCAGGCATGGCACAGTGTTGGGTAGTGTTTTGTCTGTTGTACTTAGGATCACTATGAGTTGCACCTGACTCCATGGCACCTAACAACAACAATAATGGGTCTTATTATGACATTTCCATGCATGCATTTCATTGTACATTGCTTATGTTCACTTCTGTTATTACACTCTCACGACTCCCTCCCCCATTCACGCCCTCTCCGCCAATTGTCCCCCTTCTACTTGCATGTCTTGTTTCTATGTCTGTCTGTCTGTCTGTCTGTCTGTCTGTCTGTCTGTCTATCTATCCATCCATCCATCCAACCTGATTTTGCCTTACAGGCAGCATAAGTGATATTTCCTTTCGTTTCTCCTATTACTTTTGTTTGTTTGTTTGATTTGTTTTGGCTGGGCCTTGCTATGTAGCCCAGGCTGGCCTTGAATTCCTGATCCTCCTGCTCTGGCCTCCTGAGTGCTAGAATTATAGGTCTTGTCATACGACAGGCTAGCAATATTACAAACCAGGCCACGAGGTGTGGCTGCTCAGGCTATTCTTTGCTTGAAATGCTCCTACTTCCCTCCATTTGTGTTTGCTGAAATATTCCAGTGCTTCACATTTTACCTTAGATCTTACCTTTTTCTTGCATTCCTCCCCAGTTCAGTGAGATTTCTTCCTCAATTGAACTCTGTTGGAACAATCTATATCTCATGAAGTTTGTAGGATGCTTGGTATTAGAGATATTTTTGCATTCATCTTCACTACTGCATTGGATACTCTTGGAAGATAAAGAGTAGTGTCTAAATTTTTTTTTTTTGAGAAAGAGTCTCGCCATGTAACCCAGGCTGGCCTGGAACTTGCTATGTTGCCCAGGCTGGCCTTGAGCTTGTGATCCTCCTGCCTCAGCCTTCCTAATGCTTTCGGTTACAGGTATGTGCTACCACACCCAGCTCAAGAGTTGTCTCTCTCTTGTTTTGAGACAGGTCTTACTATGTAGCTGAGGCTCTCCTCAAGTTCTCCATGTAGCCCAGGCTAGCTTGAAACTCACAATCCTCCTGGTTCAGCCTCCTGAGTACTTGGATGACAGGCATGTTACACCATGCCTGGCTCATGAGTTGTCTCTTAATTAGTCTTTATATTTATTAATCCATAAGTATTAGAGCCTTGTGTGCACCAGGCCTTCAGAAAGTATTTGTGGAACTGAGTGGAGTTTTATTTAGCTTTCTTCATTATTGTACAGTCTATGTAGAAACTTTTCTAGCCCAGTTTACAGTGCTACCACTTTTGGGATGTCTTCTCAATTAAAATTAGTCCATTGCCCATTGGTGGTCATTTGTATGTTGTTTACGACACCTTTATAACCTTCTATTTTTTTACTTAGGAGAAGTATGTGGCAGTCCACTCCCAAAAATAATCCCGAAACAATCAGCCACAGAAAACTCTATGAGGGTCACTATGAGTTGGACCCAACTCGATGGCACCTAGCAATAACCAACAACATTTTGTTACTGGGGCTGGAGTTTAGCTCAATTGGTGGAGTGCTGCTCCACACTCTCTGAGAAGCCGGGTTCGATCCCCAGGAGCACAAAAATGGGAGAAGGACATGGTAATCCACTCTTTTTTTTTTCAATCCACTCTTGAAGCAATCCTGAGATAGTTAGCCATTGAAAACCCTGTGAGTTGCTATAACTCTTCAGCGCCTAAAAAGAACAACTTTTTTTTACTAAGTTACCTATATTTATGAATATCTTCCTTCCTTGGTGGGGGATCTACAGCTTTGTCAGTATATTTCATGTTCTTTAGCATAGTTCTTGACTGATAATAAGCATTCGGTGACTGTTAGTTGAAATATGTAGCTCTTTCAATATAATTATCTGACACTTATTTTTTTTCTCACTTTTTTCAAGATAAGGTATTACTGTGACCAGATACATTCATAGAATGATTAGTATATAAAATTACTTTTCTCCAAAATGCTTGAGACCCAACCTAAGAATCCCATCCTTGCCAAAGTAATGAAGGGTATAGTTCCCACATCCACTGGGAAGTCGAGGCTATGTAAAGTAGGGAGGAGGATGTACACAAAGGTAAAAGGTTATGACACCTTAAAAGTCTGTTTGAGAATCTAGTACTAACAACTGGTGATAATGTGTATCAGTGAGGATGGTCTCTATTGTGCTGCAGTATCAAATAACTCTCAAAATATCTATGGCTGGTAGCAACAAATCTTGGTCTTGATGCATATCCATCCATGTTTGCCTGGGCTCTCTGCTCATGAGAGATCTCAGGGGCTGAGGGTGAGGGAAACTCCACTTCCATACATGCTTTCATGATCACTGGCATAGGGAGGGTTTGCTCTATGACTCTTAAAAATTCTACTGGAAACAACACACATATTACATATCTATTATTACATAAATATTACACTGCATGGAATATCACATTGGCCAGATCCAGTCACATGGCCATAGCTGCCTTTGGGAGAGGTGAGGAAGTACAATCCTACCAGGTGCCTTGAAGGAGGAATCAGCGATATTTGGTGAATGGCAGTAATATCTACCACAGGTTAAAGACTTTCAAAAAAGAATATAGCAAAATCCCAGTCCTGGGGCTCAGGATGTAGGTTTGTGGTAAAGTGCTTGCCTAGCATGAGGAAGGCCATGTGTTTGATCCCCTGGACCACAAAAAACAAACCAAAACCCCAAAAATCCAATCCAGGATACTGCGGAAGGGCAAGAAGAGAGGCAGGAGGAAGTGTTCAGCTCAGTCAGGACTCAGGGTTTGTTTTACTTTTTTTGTTTTTGTTTTTGTTTTCTTTCTCTTTTTTTGGTAGTACTTGGAGGTTGAACCCAGGACCTCACACATGGTTTGCAAGTGCTCTACCACTGAGCTGAATCCCCAGCCCATTTTTTATTTTTTATTTTGAGACAGGGTCTCACTGAGTTATGTAGGCTGCCTCTGGCCTCAAACTCACGATCCTCCTGCCTTTGCCTTCTGAGTTGCTGGGATTACAGGTGTGTGCCACTGTGCCTGATAGGACTCAGGTTCTTAAGACATACGTGTTGGATACCTTTTATATACTAGACACTGGACTAGTGTGGTAAGGTAGACTAACATGATCTCTGCCTTCAGTGAACTCGTATTCTAGAAGGAGGCAGAAAACCAAGTAAACAGACAACATAATATTTGGTTTTGATAAAAATCGTGAGGGGAATAAATAAAGGCTTAGAGATTAATAAATGAAGATCTTTTTAAAACGGTCAGGGAAGGCTTCTTAGAAGAGGTGCCATTTAATTTGAGAACTCAATAAGAAGGAACCAACCATTTGCACATACGGGTGAGTGTTGCAAAGAACATTCCAGGCAGAGGAAACACTGTATAAAGACTCTGAGGTTATCAAGAGCTTGCTTTTTTCTTCAAGGAACTAAAAGAAGGTCATTGTGGTTGGAAGGTACTTAGTTGTTGGGTGACCATGCAGGGCCTGTAGGCCACATGAGGGAGATATAGTGTGAAGTCATCAGAGTGGTTTAAAGCAGAAGGATGTGAGTGATGTGATTTGTATTTTGAGCTTCCTTTGGCTGCACAGTAGAGAATGAGTTCAGGAGGGACAAGGATGAATGAAGGAAACAGCCAGGTGCTGGCATACACCTGTAATCTCAGCACTCAGGTGGCTGATGCAGGAGAATCCTGAGGCGCAGGCCAGCCGGGCTTACATAGTGAGATCCTGTCTGAAGAAACAAAACAAAACAAATAAAAAAATAAATAAGCAATGAATGAGGTCAGTGGTAGTTGCAATAGTACATGTGAGAGAGGATGTTGGCCTGGATAAAAATGCTTGAACCAGAATGGGTTCAGGCTTTAGGTTCATTTTGAAGTCCCACTATTTACACAAAGAATTTGAATTCGAACCCAAACGCTCTAAATTTTAACGTGTTGAACCTGCATACTATCTTGAACCCAATTTTTCATGAATTTGAAGCCCTGATATATATTTAACTTTTATTTATTTATTTATTTATTTTTGCTGTACTGAAGGGTTGAACCCAGGGCCCCACGGATGCTGGGCAAGTGCTCTACCACCAAGCTGGGCCTCCTCAGCCCCTTTTAATTTTACTTTTTATTTTGAGTCAGGGTCTTACCAAGTTACGCAGGCTGCCTCTGGTTTGAAATTCATGATCTTGTGCCTCATGCTCCTGAGTCACTGGGATTAAAAGAGTACACCATGGTGCCAGGCTAGAGAGAATTATACAAGAGGGATTCTTAGGCATTCCTATCAATGGGACTTGGTGATGGATTGGCTATGGAAGGTGAAGGAGATGCAGATGGATGATAAGGATGAACTCCGGTTTCTAGATTGATAGTGGGGCCATTCTTTGAGATGGGGAATCCTGGGGGATCAGTTTTGTGGAGAGTGTTGTGCATTAGGTTTCATATAGATTGGTGAGCCTTCCTGAATCATCTTTTGAGGCAGCATGTCCCCTCTTCATAACGACCTTAGCTCCCTGATACTGTGTAAATATGACCCTTATACAACGCAGGAGAATCAGACAAAATGACTTCTTTTACAAGCATGACAGCCCTATATTTCTATGTGTTTTCTTTTCCACCATTAAATGTATCTTAACCACAGCAGTGGAACACATAGGAGGGGTTGGAGAACATTTTGTGGGTTTTAAAATTTCAAGTGTAAAATATGTTGGCTTGAAGTCTTTGGAAGCCATTCCACAGGGTCATTGTAGTTGCAGCTGAACTCAATTAATGGAGCAGCAGCAGATTAAAAATTGAAACATCCAAGCATTGGAGGATGTGGGAAAGGATTATCTTTAGGTGCACTTTTCTTGCCTTGGATTGAGCATAAATTGAGTGAAGCGCACACGTGTGCAATTATGTGCAAGCGTAAAAGTGTTACCTAGCAACACTAGCTAATAAAGAGTTATGAAAATAGAGAGAAAAAGAAAGGAGACAGCAGAAGACCAAAGACAGCTTCAGTTTCATTTTTTTCCCTTTTTTAAATGTTTTTTTTTTTTGTGGTACTGGGGATTTGAACCCAGGGCCTTATGCATACTTTGCAAGTGCTCCACCATTGCACTACATTCCCAGCTTCCCCTCCTCACTTACTGCTTTTGGCCTCAATCTTTCTGCTTCTGCCTCCCAAGAGTCACCGGGATTATAGGTGTGCACCACCATGCCCTACCACTGTTTTTTTTTTTTTTAATATGAAACAATAATAATCACAATACCAGAATATGGAACTCTGAGGTTTATTTCATATGGGTTACTGCAGGTATCAATTTTTCTTGACTGTGCTGGTCACAGCAGCTTGTTTCTTTGCCACACTTTTTGCCTCAATCTCATAGTTTTCTTACAGATGCACTGGTCTGAGGGCTCTAGGTCTCTTCTGGTGGCCTCCCCACTGGAAGCAAGATGATGAAATCACCTTTTTTGTTAATATCAGAGGATGGAAGAGGCCTGATCTGAGAAGAAACAGTTGCTAGCAAGGCAGAGAAGTGTTAGATCTGCCAGGGATAAAAGCAAGGTGGTGGCAATAAAGGAAAAAAAAATCCTGAGGAATTAAAAAGCAGTTAAATAATTAACCTAAAAGGAAAAAAAAAATGGAAAGAATTTCATAAATGCAGTATGGAAATGGATTTAGCTACCTGGGAAACTAGAGGGTTGCCCATGAGAAATGTTATTGGCTTCACTGATAAGAGGCCTAGGGTACTGAGGAGGGCTGTTTTGTGAACTCTGGAAATCTTTTAGCTAGTCTTTGTTGTTCCTAGTTTATATAGCCAGTTAGAAGCAGAAAACAGCAAAAGGAAAAAGTCATTAACAGTTGCTATGATTTTTATCTAAACAGAACTTACATTACAGGCTGAGAGAGGATGAAAGAAATCTGGGTGAACTTGCTGGAGGGTGTTCCAACAGGGCTCTTGGTAAGCAGTCCTGCAGTTGCTCCCAAGGCAAGAACTGTTTACAGTGAGGAACTAATCTTCATTAAGCACCCAGAGGTATTAACCACCAGACCAAGTTAATAGCTGTTTCTGTGAGCAGGTTTAGGGGTACTGTACCCCAACATTACCCCCTGCCCTGAGAAATTCCCTTTCTGGAGACCTCCACTCAGGGGAGATGCCTGGTCCTTGGCTCCATTGCAAGAAAGAATTTTAGGACATGTCAGTAGGAGAGTGAAGCAGTTTGAAGTTTACTAGGTAAAGGAAAGGGATAGTACAAGCTTCAGAGCAAGCGCAGCGTGTATATATAGAAAGGGACCTTTGGGTGCCTTTACAATGGATATCTATGAGATTTTGTGCCTTTTGAAGTTGCATTGCTCTGAAAAGGATGTATTTACAATTCAACCCAAACTGCTAAGAAAGAACAATGAACTGGTTCCTCTCTCCTTCTTTATCTTAAAGAACTCCCTCCTCTGTGAATGAATTTCCCAGGTTTTGGGGAAAGAGAGGGTGTGCTGGTAAGATGAAAATTTTTGTTGTTATGAGCCATGGGGTCCACTCCGACACATAGCAACCCTGTGTACAAGAGAAATTCCAGCCTATTGGTTTTATTAGATTAAAATACATCATGTTATTAAGTCACAATAGTTTATTTTTTTCCCCTCAGTACTAGGGGATAAAGGCAGGACCTTATAGATACTTTGAAAGTGCTCTACTACTGAGCTGCACCCCAGCCCATTTCTTATTTTTCATCGTGGGACAGTCTTACTAAATTATGCAGGCTACCTCTGGCCTCCGTCCTGCCTCTGCTTCCCGAGTTTCTGGGATTACAGGCATGAACCACTGTGCCTAGCTAAGCCACAATCGTTAAAATGTTGTGTTATTGGCACATGATGATCATTACAAATGAGTGGAACAGATCAGAAAGCCTGGGAATAGATTTAACTCAGAAATTTCATGTGTGATAAAGATTGCTGTTCATATTAGTGGAGAGAAGATGAATTATTTTAAAAGCTTTTCGGGTCACCTTGGTAGCCATTTTGGGGGAAAACATATGCCTACTTCATACTTAACACACAAATCAATTTCAGACAGAGGAAGTATTTAAATGTGAAAAAGGGCTATAAAACTTTGAGGAAAAAATGAGAATATTTAAAAATTAATTTTAGAATGGAGAAGGCTTTTGAAAATATGTTAGAGGATTCAGAAGCAGTGTAAGAAAAAGTGATAACTTTGACAACATGAAACTCAAATTTCCTTAAGGAAAAAAATAACATGAATAAAGTCAAAACTCAGATGAAGCTAAGTGCCATTATGCATGCTTGTAATCCCAGCTGCTTGGAAGGCAGAGGCAGGAGGATTGCAGGTTGGAAGCCAGAGACAGACTGAATTTAGTGAGACCTTTTCTCAAAATAAAAATGGGGCTGCTGGTGTAGCTTAGTGGTAGGGCACTTGCCTCGCATGTTCAAAGCCATGGGTTCAACTCCGTTCATTCCCAGGAGAAATGAAAACCCTCAAATGACTTGCACTCATGTGTTGCTGCAGTAGACATTAGCACAGCTTCTACCGAAGGAGTTTGGCAGTTTAAGTCAAAATTTAAAAAATTAAAAATAGACATACTTAGCTGGTGTGGTAGCACACACTTGTAAACCCAATAATCGGGAGGTAGAGGCAGGAGTATTGTGAGATCAAGGCTAGCCTGGGTATACAGTGAGAACCTATTTGAAGTAACCAAGGGCTGGGGATGTGGCTTAGTGGTGTAGTGTTTACCTAGCATGTACAAAGCCCTGTATTCAATGCCCAGCACTGTGAGGGACAGGAAAGGTTCCATAAGTTCATTCTAAATACATATATATATACACACACATACATACACTTATACATAATATACTATTATATATATAATGTATATTTGTATGTATATATACATTATATACATACATAATATGCACACAATATATATCCATACGTGTGCAAAAACATTTACAAAGATGATCTATGTAGTGTTGTTTGCAAGAACAAATGACTGCAAACAATCTAAATTTCTGTCACTATAAAACTGGTGAAATAATTTGTTCTCATCTATGAAATGAAATACTGGGAAGCTATTAAAAAGAATGAGGCACATAAATATGTATTGAAATGGAGCAATCTCCACAAGAAGTGAGGAAGAGGAATGTGTGGAAGATTATTGTATGATATCACTTGTGCATCTTTATTACTATTTGTTTTTTGTAGACACGATTTCCATATGTAGCACAGGCTGGCCTGGAACTTGTGATCTTCCTGCTTCACCCTCCCAGGTGCTGGGATTGTAGGTATGTGACACCCCACCTGGCTGCAATAATATATATACCTTGTATTGTTTTCCTGTTGCTACTATAAAAAATTTTGTGGGTTTATTTATTCATTCATTCATTTATTTATTTATTTATTTATTTTTGTGGTGCTGGAGGTTGAACCCAGGGCCTCATGGATGGTAGGCAAGCACTCTACTACAGAGCTACATCTCAGCCCCAGTTTTGTGGATTTAACCAACAGAAATTTATTTTCTTATAGCTCCAGAAGTCAAAAGTATGAAAATCATCTTTACTGTGCTAGAGTCAAGATGTCAGCAGGGCTAGTTTTTTCTGGAGGCTCTGAGGGGACAGTCTGTTTCCTTGTCTTTTCCAACTTCTGTTGGTTGCCTCTATCTTAAAGCGCACCCCTTCTACCTTTGTTTCCATCATCACAGCGCTGCCTTCTCCCCCATTGGCCTTCCTGCCTTCCTTTCTGCCATAGAATGTTCTTACCTCTGGATGAAACAGAAACGGCTGATGGTTAGTTGCCTCTGTCTGGATCTAGAAAACTGGAGGTTTAGGGACAAGAATAAGACAAAGACGTACATTTTACTGTATGCCTCTTTGTACTTTTTGAGTTTGTGTGTCTGAATTCTTTCTTTTCATTCTTTCTTTTTCCTTTGTATTCTTTAGTTTTAAAAAGATGATATATGCTTATTGTGGAGATTTTAGAAATTTCAAAAGAGAAAGACAAAGATTCATAATTTACCTAGTCAGATTTAACCATTGTTACAATTTTTAGTATATCATTTATGTTGTTTATTTCTCCTTAAAATTATGTCTGTGGTAGACAGAATAATACATTCCCACAGATGTGTAACTCTTAATCCCCGAACCTACGAATATGTCACCTTATACACCAAAAGACACTTTACAGATGGGATTAAGAATAGTGAAATTATCCTGCATTGGCTGAGGAGGCCCTTATAAGAGGGAGGCAGGATGTTCAGATGAAAAGAAGATGTATGTGACAATGGAGGCAATGGTCTAGTGATGTGGCCAGGAGCTGTGGAAGGTGGGGACCCTTTTATAGCTGGAAAAATTAAAGATTGAATTCTTCACTAGAGCCTTCAGAAGGAGCACAGCTTTACAAACCTGTTTTGGGACATTTTGTTTTTGGAGTGCTGGGGATGTTACCCAGGGCCTTGCACATGGTAGGCAAGCACTCTACCACTCTACATCACTACCCTCTGCTTTGGGACTTTTGACCTCCATAACTATAAGAGAATAAATTTGTCTTATTTTAAGATACTAAGTTTGTGGTAATTCTTGTTTTAGCAGCATTAGGAAACTAATGCAGTGTTTTTTAATCATAAGTATTTCCCCACATGCTTAAACATTTTTTTGTGAACACTTGGTCCTTTACTGTTCTCACTTGTTTGTTTGCCTTCATTTTTAGGTAGCAGTTTACACAAAGAAAAGGACCATTTATGTCTTTTTTTATTTTTAGTTTTTTGCAGTACTAAGGAATTGAACCCCGGGTCTCACACATGCTAGGCAAGGGCTCCACCACTGAGATGCACCTCTAGCTCTTTTTTTTTCTTTTTTCTTTTTTTTTGTGGTATTGGGGGTTGAACCCAGGGCCTCATGCTTGCATGCTCTGCAAGTGCTGGACCGCTGAGCTGCACCCCCAGCTCATTTTTTTAACTTTTTTCTTTGAGACAGGGTTTCTCTAAGTTACGCAGACTGCCTCTGGTCTTGAACTTGGAATCCTGCCTCCACCTCCTGAGCCACTGAGGTTACAGGTGTGCACCACTGCGCCTGGTAATATTTTATATTTTTAATTCTATGCATTTTTTGCCTTTTTTGGTTAAACTCACTTGTTAGTATTTTATTTTATTTTTCTTATATTGTAAGTGAAATTGTTTTCTTAATTACCTTTTTGGATGGTTCATCACTTATGTGTAGAAATGCAACTGATTTTTGCATGTAGATTTTGTATCCTGCAATTTTGCTGAATTTATTAGCCTAACAATTTCTTATGTGGAATCTTTAGGATTTTCTAGATAATAGATCTGTGAATAGAGATGCTTTTATTTCTTCATTTCCTATTTGAGTGATTTTTTTTTTTTTGAGATAGGGTCTCTCTGTATAGCACAGGCTAGCCTTGAATTTGAGATCCTCCATACTCTACCTCCAGAGTTCTGGGATTACAGGCATGGGCCACCAGGCTTTTAAGGTGCTTTTTATTTCTTTTTCTTCCCTAGTTGCTCTGGCTAGAACTTCAATACTACATTGAACAAAAGTGGCAAAAGAGAGCATCCTGATCTAGTTGTTCCTGATCGTAAGGGATTAAAAGCTTTTAACCTTTTATGATTGAGAATGGTGTCAGGCTTGGAATTTTTCATATGTGGCCTTTATCATGCTGAGGAACTTTCTATTTCTAGTTTATTGAGCATTTTCATTATGAAAGTGTTTTTATTTTTGTCAAATGCATTTTGTGCATTGATGGAGGTGATCATGTATTTCCCCCCCTTTCTGATAATGTAGTGTATTTCATTGACTGATTATTATATGTTGGCCCACTTGCATTCCAGGAGTAAAGCAGACGTGGTCATAGTGTATAACCTTTTAATATACTGTCAACATCGGCTTGCTGCTAGTTTTTCAAAGATCACACCTAGTAGGCAAACTGTGTACCTCATGAGCTACACTCTGGGCCCTTAGTTGAGAATTTTGTATCAATATTCATAAAGGGTATTGACCTATAATTTGGTTTTCTCGTAGTGTCCTCGTCTGGCCTTGGGATCAGGGTAATGCTGGCATAAACAAATAAGTCAGGAAGTGTTATATAGCCTTTTCTGTTTTTTGGAAGAGTTTGAAAAGGATTGGACACTGAGCGTTTTAAAAACTCCTCCGGTGATTCTTATATGTAACCATCTTGAGAACCAGTGTTTGATAAAATGAAGTTCCTATACCAGGTGTATTAGCATCACATGGGAACTTTCAGCCAGGTGTGGTGATGCCTGCCTGTCACCCCAGGACTCAGGAGGCTGAGGTGAGAGGATCATGGGTTCCAGGCCAGCCTGGGCTTTCTTTCTCTGTATGTCTCTCTGTCTCTTTCTGTCTCTTTTTCTCTCCAATGGATCATAGAAAGCAGAGAGTAAAGAGCATTTCATTTGTATGTACATTTGCAATGCCTGTTTGAAATGAATAAAACAAGGGTACCCTTTGGTGTTCTTTGTTCCCTTTTGTTGATTGTTCTTTGATATTTGTGAGCAGAGGTGAAAGAAGGCTGTATTCTAGCAGTTAAAAAATTAGTTTGCTGTGGCATTGTAGTTGCTAGAGTTTACCTTGGTTTTTTTTTTCTTATAGTCCCCCTTTTTGAAATGTTACATAGTCAAGATGTTTGCCACTTCCTCCCTTATTGAATTTACAAAATAAACTGATGCACACAACTGGCTTTTAAAAGGGCTGTGTAGGTCTGTGAACATTAATATCAGTTGCAGGCAGATTGGCTAGGAGAAATCAGCTGGTGGGTGGCAGGGCAAATAACAATCATCAGAGCCAAATATGGATATTAGTCCCCCCTGGTTTATATGAGAATTTGCTGGTAGCGAAAGATTCTTAGAAGTAAGCCACTGGTAAACAGTAAGGATGATTGTTCAGTATTGGGTTTGGCCTTATTTTGAAACATTAGACCCTAGAATTTGGATACTAGCCCAGTGAGGCCACTGGCAAAAACTACTAAGTGCAGATTCAGGATTTTTAAATTTCTGGAACTCCAGGCTATATTCTGGGAGACTGCTGCCAAGGTGGGGCTAGCCAGAGAGGTCTGCTTTTTACCATAGAAAATGACTTAAAAAATAAATCCTTAAAAGGAAGTAGTTTATTCACTGTAGTCTTTTGTCTATTTTCAGGAATGGGTTAAACTTGGCTTTGATTAGCCGTGGGTTTGGCTAGCATTGTCATAATTAGTGTCCAGAAAAATCAGAAAAGCTATTTTTTCTCAAAGCCATCTTCTCAAAAGATTCTATTTAGATGTTGGCCCTTCTCTTAGGCTTTGATGTTATTCTCTGGGGCTGCTGGTATTGTATTAGTAAGTTAATTGCTGGTTCACAGCAGTTTGTGGTTAAGTCCTTGGAAATAGAATTTCTATTCCAACTGATTTACCTTCGAGTTGACAAGTAGCAGAAATAAAGAATTCATTGTTTTTAATCTATAAGGCAGAGTACATGATGCAAATTCATGGGAAAAATTTCAGAGCAGGCATTAAAAACAGTAAATTAAATGAATAAGCAAAGCTTCCCTAACTCCACCCTCTTGACTCTTGGGATGAAGCTGATAAACAACCACTCATACTCTTTTATTGGACTGAAACACATGGACCCAGCAGAGTGAATATCTTGCTGTTCTATGAACACGTTCCCAACTTCTTACTTGCCTCTAACTCAGATTTACTTAGATTTCAAATGTGAACAACAGACTCTAATGGAATTTACTGTTTGTGGTTTTTTAAACAAATGGTTGTTAAGGAACATCTGGTTGTAGTTAATAAAGTTCCTCCTGTGTGTGTGTGACACACACACACACACACACACACACACACACACACAGAGAGAGAGAGAGAGAGAGAGAGAGAGAGAGAGAGAGAGAGAGAGAGAGAGAATCTCTTTTTAATGGAAGAAATAATTTATTGAGGTGCTCATGGTTAGAGGATGTCAGTCCACAACAGTGGGGTGCATGGAGGAGCAGCTGGTGGTGGGGCAGGCAGGCCAGTAGTAGGCAGCAAACAATCGAGAGAGAGAGAGAATCTTAAGTTGTAAGGTTCATTGCCAGATGCAGATCTTACTCTAATGCTGAGTTCTACAAGAGGTTTTATTAATCAGACATTTTAGGAAATGAGGTATAGCACAATTCCTTTCCTTTCTTTTTCCTTTTCATTTACCAAGCAAATGGTGACTGTTTCACCAGTGTTCAAACTTAATGGGACAATCACAAATGTAGTAGGCTTCTGTTGTTGCATTGGCCTATGGCAAAGAATGTTAGGGCTTGATAAAATCTTAATTATTTTGCCCATTATTTTCTGGGGGAGGACAAGTAATATGCTCTTGGTGTTGCAGTTCTTCTTTGTGATTTTCTTGGGCATTACTAGATGTCCAGTATTCCTCGCTGTTCCTACCCACCCTATAATAAATAGCAATAGTGGTCCCCCAGTCATTGTGTCAACCAATATCAACTCCATACCATGCCATGTGCCCTACCCCCTGGAGTAGTACTTCTCTGAATTTGAGAACTACTGATCTAATTTAACCTAGAAGGGGCTCAAACTTACACAACTGTTAACAAAACTGGACTTAAAACCCAGGTCTCCTGAGTCCTAGATTAGCATCATTTCTTCTAATATATCTTGAGGGGTCCATTGAAATATTGAAGTCTTATGAAATATAAAAAATTTTGTGCCCTTAGAGATTTTTGGCTGGTAGGAGGGTCTCACTAGGCATAAGTATGATCAAATGGTGGTAAAACATGGAATTTAGTTTAAGAATAACAGACTCTTAATTTTATTCATTCAGGAAATTACTGTATATGCTATATAACAATGTAAGAAATGCCACCTCTCAAAAGACTTCACTTTTAAAATAATATCAATGAGAGGAGATGGTGATAGGAAGGAATTATTTAAGGATCAGGGTGACCATTTTATTAAATTCAAATGCAATGAAATGCTTGTAATCCGTTCTTCTCTCACCTTTCCATAACTCTTTCCCATAACTGCTCACTCATAGTCAAGTGTAATCACCAGCTTGTTTATTTTCAGTTGCCATCTCTACCCCATAAGTTGTAGGTGACATATAAATTTTTCCAGCTATTTGGTCCTGGTCAGAATGGAAGGTCCTCGGCAGGTTTCTCTTTGGGAAAATCGCTCTGAACCCACTCTTTAGGTTAAGTGGCACCCCGAGTTTGACTTTGTCACCAATAATGCTGAGACAAAGAAGTAAATACAGAATAGTTTTCTCTGCCATGGGGGTTCTGCCTGAGATTACCAAATGTGACTAGATCTCTCATGGATGAGAGAGAGAATGGAAAGAACAAGTTGGAGCTCTCTGAGGATCCCTGGGGACATGTCCTCTTCTGGATAGCCTGTTGTTTTCCATTTATTTTTCCTTGTTTGTCCTGTTGAGCTTCCCTTTGGAGGGTTTTCCTCCAGCACTGCCTGTTAAATTTCTTTTTGCGTCCCGGCCCGCGGGACTTGGTTATTCGAGGGGGCGAGGAGGACCAGAACCTGAAATGAGATGGGCGAGAGAGAGAAACGGACTCAAGCAAATGTTCACTTGTCAAGAGTCACTTTATTGAGTCAGAGCAGGCTTTTTAAAATCGGTTTTGGGTAGGGGCGGGGTAGAGAGGGGATGAGGGTGGAAAAATACCAGCTC
>VMDO01016667.1:0-47154 GCA_007922755.1 Pedetes capensis
GAGGGGAAGAGAAAGAAGGAAGGAGAAGGGGGAAGAAGAAGAAGGAGGAGGAGGAGGAGGAGGGGAGGAGGAGAAGGAGAAGAAGGAGGAGGAGAAGAGAAAGAGAAAGAAAGATGAAAAGAAAGAAAGACGGACAGACAGACAGACAGAAAGAAAGAAAGAGAAAGAGGAAGAGGAAAAGGGGCTGGGATCCTGATACCCCCCTTTAAGGGCATGCACCCAAAGATCTAACTTCTTTCCACTAGGCCTCACCTACTAAAGGTTCCCATCATCTCCTGATAGTGACATGGGCTGGGGACCAAGTCTTCAACCCGTGGGCCTATGGGAGACATTCAATATCCAACCTTTAATAGAGCCCAAGACCCTTTACTGCCCAGCGCAACTGTCTTCCAGCACTGGCTCTGCTTCTGCTCCTCCATTTCTGAGAATGCTTTTCCTTTCCTTTAGTACCTGGAGAATTTCTACTACTTATTTTTCAAGACCACTTTCCTACGTAACCTCCTTCATGCAGATTTCCCTTGCACTCAGGCAAAATTAGCAATTCTGTTCTCAGAGCAGCTAAACTCAGCATGGTGGCAAGTACCCATAAGCCCAGCACTCAGGAGGCCGAGTCAGGAGGATTGTTAGTTTAAGGCCAACCTGGGCTATATGATGAGACTCTGTCTTAGAAAAAAAGAGATGGGCATGGTAGCTCATGCCTGTAATCCCAGTGATTCAGGAGGCTGAGGCAAGAGGATCACCAAGTTTGAGGCCAGAGGCCGCCTGTGCAACTTAGCAAGATCCTGTTGCAAAATAAAGTATAAATAAGGGGTTGAGGGTGCAGCTCAGTGGTGGAGCACTTGCCTGGCATGCAGAAGGCCCTGGGTGTAGACCCCTAGTATTAAAAAAAAAAGAAGAAGAAGAAGATGTAAGGGCGATTTGGCTGTGACATTTGTTATCCCGTTGATCACCAGGGTTGATTCGGCTGATCAGGCTGACCAGCCAGGTGTCCCCTTCCTCCCTTATGGGTCCACGTGTGTCCCTCAAGAGGCTGCATGCTTGGTGGAAGAGGACAACCTTCCCAATACACGAGCATGATTCTTTAGTCCGGGGTATACAAGTAGCTGAGCTCCCCACTGGATCATCCACGCGAGCTCACAGAGCACCTTCACACCCCACACACACCCTATTTCAGCCTTTGACCAAGGGGCCTGATCCTGGCCATCGGCCCACTTGTCTGTGATGTCCTCCTCTGCATCAGGGAGGGTTTCATTCATCCCTATGCCTTGCCTGTCATCACGCCCATCGCATGGTTGTCTCAAGGAGGGACCCATATAAAGCCAGTGAGCCCTTAGGACCCCTTCCCCTAGAGGTCCCCCCAAAAACCCCCCACAAAAACCCATATCCTGCTGAGCATAATGGCACATGCCTATAATCCCAGCACTTGAAGATGTGAAGGCAGGGGAATCTCAGGTATGAGGCCCCAGGCAGCCTGAGCAACTTAGTGAGACCCTGTCTCAAGATAAAATCATAAATATAAAAGGGGTTAGAGTCCAGCTTAGTGGTAGAGTACTTGTAAAGTATGTGCAAAGGCCCTGGGTTCAGCCCCTCAGTACAGCAAAGAAAAAAAAAACATCTGCCATCTAAAATTTATTCAAGTAGTATAATGCTTAGTCTTTTGAGGAAAACAGTGAAGGTGTTTTAAGCACTGTAAAGCCTCTGATGGAGGTGCCTTCTCCCTCTACTATATTCAGTAGCCTCTATGGAGATGACGGGCTGGGATTTAGCTCAGTTGGTAGAGCGCCACTTTGCAGTCTCTGAGGTCCTGGGTTTGATTCGCAGCACCGCAAAAATGGGAGAAAGATGTGGCAATCCACTCCCGAGGCAATCCCAAAACAATCAGCCATTGAAAATCCTATGAGGGTCGCTATGAGTAGGACACAACTAGACGGCACCTAACAACAACAACAACAACAACAAGCCTCTTGAATTTCTTCTGCTAGTCCATAAACAATTATATTCTAAATCAGTTATATTTTAGAAACTGACCTAGCAAACTAGAATCCTTTGCCCTTAGAAGCTATCTAAGAGGAAGAGGAAGATTGCAAATATTAATACATTAGTAATGTTTGTCCTGGGCTGGGATTTGGCTCAGTGGGTAGAGTGCTGCGCTGCAGTCTCTGAGGTCCCGAGTTCAATTCCCAGCACCGCGAAAATGGGAGAAGGACCTGGCAATCCACTCCCAAGGCAATCCCGAAATAGTCAGCCATTGAAAACCCTATGAGGGTCGCTATGAGTTGGATACCGACTCGACGGCACCTAACAACAACAACAACAACAAATGTTTGTCCTAGGGCTGGGGTTTAGCCCAATTGGTAAAGTGCCACTCTGCTGTCTCTGAGGCCATGGGTTCAATCCCCAGAGCCACAAAAATGGGAGCAGGATGTGGCAACCCACTCTAGAAGCAATCCTGAAACAATCAGCCATCGAAAACTCCATGAGGGTTGCTATGAATTGGATGCAACTCAATGGCACCTAACAACGACGATGATGATGGCGACGACAACGACGACGACGACGACGACGATGACATTTGTCCTAGATACAAGTCAATGAGTATATTACAAAGAAAAAAAATAATCAGGGCAAACATATTCCGTGTTCCAAATGAATGATGCAATTACTAGGTACTATAGGCCAAAATATACGCTTGGGCCCCCAGGGCATTTCCTCCCAATAATGTAACCACTGCAGTGCAGTGAAATAAACCCTGGACTTCAAGCTAGGGAAGCTCAGCTCCTGGCTCTGCCCCTTAGCGCCAGGTGGATCTTCTGGAGCAAGCACCTTAACCCTTTTAGGTTCTAGTTCCTCTTTCAAGATGGAGATGACTATCTCACCAATGCCCTCCTCTGAAGGATATGGAGGCTGTAAGGCTACAAGGGAGGTTTGGGCCCAAAGAGCTCAGAGAAGCAGAGTTTAATCCACATCCTTCTGTTCTCAATATTATAAGTATAGAACCTGGAGCCTTGGGACCACAGTCTACAGCCTATGTTGTTACTAAGTCCCCTAAACCCACAAGCAGATGAGCTCTGTTAGGGCTTGGATTTTCCCAAGTACCTCCAATAGCCCCTGGCCCACTGGAAGAACACAATCATATTTGGTGAATTTTTCAAAAAAATTCATATTGCAGAGTAAGATATATTTTAGTGCCTTGGAAACTAGGTCTGAGACATAGCTAATGAGAATGACTACTGGGCCAGCCTTTTTAGGGAGCAATTAGGTAGAATCTACCCCAATCCAAAATGCACACTTACATCTTTGCAGGAAAAAGATGAACGCCTACCCTCCAGGTGGTCGATGACGTCTTATTACAGCTCATCTGCATATAGTAGTAGCTGCTCTCATGTACGAAGGACACAGTGGAAGGTAGTGACTCAGAGCCCAGACTCTGCAGCAGAGTGCCTGGATTTAACTCCTGCCTCTGCCAAATGGCAGCAATTATGGCCTTGTCTGAGTTATTTCACTTGTCTGTTTCCTGATCTGCAGAATATGGATGATTTTAGCGCCTACCTACCTCATGGGGCTGCTAGTGTGAAAGGGCTTCATATGTATAAATGCTTAGAGTATCATCTGCTATACAAAGAGTTACACGCTTTTCACTTTTTTTGCCACTTTTTATTAGTAATTTTTCAGTTGGTGTACAACTGAATGGGCTTCATTATGACATTTTCATACATGCATATCATTGTACATTGCCTGTTCACTTTTGCATATGGGGACTTCAGCTGCTCACCACAGCCCTTTTTATACCATAGCTGAAGCTTAGAAATGCTAAATAATGAAGCTATGAGCACCTAGTCAGCTGCAGGACCAGGATTTGAACCCTTGAGTGCTTAGGGCCATAAGCATCTCAGTCCCCAGGACCAGTAGGCAGGACCACTTCGCTTATCAAGTGTTTTGTCCTGTTGGATGGTTTTTGACTCTTGTGAGGCTAAGAAAACATGAGCATCCTTGTCCCTGAATGATCTCGTGCCCTCGGTTGGCTGCAGGATGTATCCAAAGGCCTGTGTGGTAAAGGCTGAGTCGCCAGTGGTGGCACTGTTGGGAGGCAGGGCCACCTTTGGGTGGTGGGGACTAGTATAAGGAAGTTGGTCATGGAAGGCGCTCCCTTGAAGGGAATACTGCGACCCTTGCCCCTTTCCTTCCTCTCTGTTTCTTGGCTACCACGGGGTGAGCAGTTTCCTTAGCCACATGCTCCTTCTGTGAGGTACTGGACTGCCACAGGCCCACCAACAAGAGGACCAAGTAGTGATCATGGACTGACACCTCTGCAACCATGAGCCAAAGCAAACCTTCCCTCCTTCAAAGCTGTCCATCTCAGGTATTTTGTCACAGAGACGGAAAACTAACTAACATCTTGCTCCCCCATGAAGATGCCTATGGCTGGCTGGCTGAAAGGATAGACCCTCTTGTAGTGGCATAGCAAGGGACTCAGCTGTGCCTCCCAGTCCTCCTGACCCCAACCTGAATTTCCACCATGACAGAATCCTACCCTTACTTTCCTTTATTTTAATTATTTTTCCCTAAGTTTACTTTGTCTGAAGCCATAGCACCCTGGCATCCAATCCTGTCTGATCTTGGAAACTAAGCAGGATTGGCCTGGTTAGTCCTTGGATATGACACCACCTGGGAATACCAGGTGCTGTAGGCTAGGGAGAAGGACCTGGCAATCCACTCCTGAAACAGAGAAGCACTGACAATTGTCTTGGGCGTGGCACAGTGTGGGAAGTGTTTTGTTCTGTTGTACATAGGGTCGCTATGAGTTGGACCCGACTCAATGGCACCTAACAAAAACCAACAACAATGGGACAATAACAACAAGTTTACTTCATCTAACAGTCTTATCTTCATCTCTGAAAAATGCCTGAAGTGCATTCTTGGGACAAGGTGGACCTATCTATGCTTTATCTTTTCTTTTTCCTTTTTTCTCCTTTCTCTTTTCTCTTTTCTCTTTTCTTTTCTCTTTCTTTTCTTTTCTTTTCTCTTCTCATCTTTTCTCTTTCCTTTCCTTCCCTTCCCTTCCCTTCTCTTCTTTTTTCTTCTTTTTGCAGTACTTGGGGATTGAACCCAAGGCTTCGCACATACTTTTCAAGCATTCTATCACTGGACTGTACCTCCCCAGTCCATTTATAAATTTGTTATCTTGAGACAAGATCTTGCTAGGTTGTACAGGCTGCCTCTGGCCTCGGACCTGCAATCCTCCTGCCTCTGCCTCCTGAGTTTCTGCGATTACAGGTGTGTGCCACTGCACCTGGCTTTTCATGTCTCACCTTTTGAGCTGGGTGCGGAAGACAGAGTCCCAAAGAGGCTAAGGCCGGGACTTCCACCCTCCATCTGGGGGCTTCCCTGGGGAGACAGGCAGGCGAGCTGAGGCAGGGTAGTCATGTCTCCTCAGCGCCAAGGCCTGTCTCTCATTAGGCTCCTGCTCTGTGTGGCTCTGTGACCTCCCTGCCCCACCCCTCGGCAGACCCTTCCAGGCTCTGAGCACCCAGCCTGGCCACAGCTGTTTCCCACCACAATGGGGGTTTATCACCAAGTCATTATCAAAGGCTGGGGGCACAGAGGGGAGGGTTCAGGGGGACTCAGGAAAAAAAGGAAGGGCCCAGCCACTAGGGGTTTACCTCGTTGCTCAGCAAGGGTGACCACAAGTAATAGCAGCAGTGTGGCCAGCAGGCTCCCCAGGTCCCAGAGTTCTGGCCTCGTCTGAACCCCTGAGTCAGTCCTGGGAGGAGACGCCTGCCTTTGTGCCTCTCAGATGAAGTGCCCTTCTAGGGATAAGGAGGAACGACGTGATCAGGGCCACACGTTTCGGTCCTCAGTGCTGGACACGGGGATTTTCCTCAGGTGGCCACCAGTCTGGAATCGACTTTCACTTCTGTCGCTCGAGTCATCGGCTTGGCTCTCTCTCGGTGACATCACCCCGAATCTGTCTGTGGTTACTTCCCGATCAGCACCCGGGGAGCCGTGTCTGCACGTAGCCACAGAGGGTGGCTGGGTGGGGACAGGCGTCCTGAGGACTGGGGCCTGGAATCTCCTAACCCAAGTCCTCAACTTGAACACAGGCAGAACTGAGCCCCAGACAGGATCGGGGGCTGCTTGAGGTCACACCCCCACAAAGAACAGAACGTGGGACTCGAGGCTTCCTATCCCTCATGCAGGGCTCGTGGTAAATCCACACCGCCTCCATCCAGATGGGCCTGCTGCGTTTCAGCCAGGTGGAAGGGCGCTGCCCTGTTCTGCTTTGTTCTTCTGCTTCTCCAAAGCCTTTGAGCACAGGTCAACTATCCAGGAGAACTGAATGGACACATCCAGGTGCCCAGCATTTCCGAGTCTCTGCGGGAGCCACAGAGGCAGGTTCGAGGCCAGAGGCAGCCTGTACAACCTAGCAAGACCTTGTCTCAAGATAACAAATTTCAAAATGGACTGGGGAAATTTAAAAATGTACTGGGGGGTGTATAGCCCAGTGATAAAATGCTTGAAAAGTATGTGTGAGGCCTTGGATTCAACCCCCAACTACTGCAAAAAGAAGAAAAAACAAAAGAAGAGAAGGGAAGGGAAGAGAAGAGAAAAGAAAAGGAAAAAGAAAAGAGAAAGGAGAAAAAAGAAAAAAAGAAAAGATAAAGCATAGGTAGGCCCACCTTGTCCCCAAACTGGGCTTTGTGCCCAAAGAGAAGACATATCCATCAACCTGTGATGCTACAAAGACAGTCCAAACTCACATCTACCCCTGAACCCAGCCCTTAGCCACAGAGCAGCCTGGTTCTTGGGGCAAAATTCAGAAGTTTTGTGTCATAGTGGAAGGAATTGGGTGAAAATACCAAATACCAAATACACAAAAAATTTTTGTTGGTTTCTTTCCAACCAGGCAAAATTTCCACCCACTTCAAGTTCTACATTGAGTGCAAATGGCATTGCCAAGAGAAAATATGTTCCAGCTTGTAATGAAGAGGACTGCACCATAGTTCAGAGTGGAGCAAGGGTGCTCGACCCTGAGCCCTGGGGCAGCTGCTTCCCGTGACCTATCTATCAAGTGGCTGGGCATTCAGATTCCTAGAGACGATGACTGGGCTTCTGGGGTCTTCTTGCAACCTCTGAGCCCAGGGACGCTAGCTAAGACAGCTCAGGCCATAAAAATACCAGAATGAAAATACTTGAACCAACCACATAGCCACATGTTCCATGCAGAGGCTATTAAAACTTCCAAATTACACCAGGGTGGCTCTTCAAGGCCACAAGAGCGCACAGCTGAATGGAAAAGGAAGGGATATTTTCAGGATGAGTTCAGCACCAATCAGTATAAGCTTTCATTTATCCTCCGAAAAAACACAAAAAGTCTTCTTTGAGCCTCTCAGAATAATTTATAATGGCTGACTCCCTTTTTAAATGCTTCTGGCAGGCCCTAATAAAGTGTGGTCTTTATATATTGCCTTTCGAAATATGACTAATCGAATCTCTGGTGGGGAGAGACAAGGTCCAGTAAAACTTGGTGGTTCTGATCCACATATTTTACTCTCAAATGCCTCTGCTGCCCCTCTAGGCCAAACCACCACCACGTCTTGCCTGAACTCTTAGCGAGCATCTTACCCGGCCTGTCTCCCCGTCATTTCTCCCTTTTGTATCCGTTCTCCACAAAGCACATCTTTTTTTTTTTTTCCTTAAATGCACACTTGGTCATGACCTCCTCCTGCCTGATATCCTCCAGTAGCTACCCATGGCCTCTAAGTCAAAACATCTTCCCAAAGTGTAGGGTCCCCCTGTGGCCAGGCTCTGCCCAACATTTCTGGTTTCATTCTGTATCATTTCTAATGTGGAACCTACCCTGGGATGCTCTGTGCTCCCTTTCAAGGCCTTCCAAGATGCCAGAGGGGCTGGGATTTAGCTCAGTTGGTAGAGCGCTGCGCTGCAGTCTCTGAGGTCCTGAGTTCAATTCCCAGCACCACAAAAATGGGAGAAGGGCCTGGCAATCCACTCCCAAGGCAATCCTGAAACAGTCAGCCATTGAAAACCCTATGAGGGTTGCTATGAGTCAGATACCGACTTGACGACTTGACGGCACCTAACAACAACAACAACAAGTCGCCAGCAGCTCTGCCTGGATGCTTCCCCTCTGTCCTTGCTCACTCTGCTAGTTTATACTCACTCTTCAGGCCTTAGTTACTATCCTGTGAAAAGACACAGCTCATCTCTCATTCATTACTTATAGTAGGTGGATTGGTGGCTCCTAGAAGGTAGGGCCATCAGTGTCTGTGAACACAACCTGGTTTGAAAAAAGAATCTTTTCAGATGTAATTAACTTAAACCTCTCAAGATGAGATCATCTTAGATTACCCAGGCAGGCCTTAAATCCAATGACAACCTCCCATCCCTTTGAGATGGGTGCCATGCTATAGAGCCCAGCTGGCTTCAAACTCTCTCTCCTCCTGTCTCAGCCTCCCAAGAAGCTGGTATTATAGTTGTGTGCCACCATGCCCAGCTTTGGGTCCTTTAAAGAGAAAGACAAAAAAGAAAGATTTGAGACACTCAGAGCTGAAGGCCCCATGAAGATCACCCTTGAGATTGGAGTGCGGCAGCCACTAGCAAAAAACAAATAGGATCATTAGAAGCTAGAAGAGGCAAGGAACCCAGTCTCCTATAGAGTCATGGGAAAGGGGTGGTGGAGGGGGGGGGGGGGCCTGTTTGCACCTGATTTCAGACTTCTGCCTTCCAGAACTCTGAGAAAATAAACATCTGTTGTTTTAAGCCACTCAGTTTGTTACAACAGCCAGAAACAAAAGCAGTGTTGTAAATTTCACACTCCACATGCTGCCCAGCACTGAGGAAATGGCCCCAAAACAATTTCCTGAAGGAATTAAACCAGGGAGACTGGAAAGAGGGTGAGAGGGATTGTAGGGGATGGGAGTGCTTCTGATTGCGAGGAATTTATAATCTACTTGAAAAGAAGAAAATTATCATACAGTACAAAACTAAGGGAAGAAGTCTAAGCCATCCAGGGAAAGCTTTCATGCAGGCTCTTGGGTTGAAAGTATGCAGACTAGGTTCTTCACTGGCATGCTGAAGAAAGAATGAGAAATATGAAGGGCATGTGGCTTAGTGGCAGAGTGCTTGCCTCGCATGCATGAGGCCTTGGGTTTGATCTGTAGCACCACAGAAAACAAACAAAAACTATAAAAGTGTAGAAGAAAGAAGGAACAAATAAGCTTGCTTAAGCCTTTGAAAACCAATATAATCAATAAAAAGTAGCCTTTGTCAGGCAATTAAATAAGTCTCATTGATATTTGAAATAAAAATGATTTTATTACCTTTCTTTAGAAAATCTTTTTTTTTTCTCTTTGTTTTTTTGAGACAGGGTTACATTACATAGCCCAGGCTAGCCTTCAGCTTGCAATCCTCTTGCCTTTGTCTCCCAAGTGCTGACAGTACATGCAGGCACCATGATACTTGATTAGAAAATCTTTAATGTCATCTAGCTTCTTGTAAAAAAAAATGTATATATGTATATGTGTATATATATATATGCATATATATGTATATGTGTATATATGTATATACATATAAAATATATATGTGTGTTTATATGTATGTGTATATATAAACATATATATGTATAGGTGTATATATGTATATACATATATATGTATATATACACATATATACACCTATATATATACATATATATACACACACATATATATTTTTTATAAGAAGCTAGATGACGTTAAAGATTTTCTAGTCTACACACACACACACACACACACACACACACACACACACACACAATGATTTTTTGATGCAATGGGGAATTGTTTTGAATCACTGTATTTGTTTTCTTCTGTTCTCTGTACCCAGACAGGCCCCAGCAGCCAAATGGTAAGGGAACCAGTTTCTACATGTGGATAGCCCTTAATTTCCTCCCTCCCTCCCTCACTGACACATCAGATAGAAATTCTTGTAAACAGAGGTTTAATAAAGAAGAGAGGACAGCCCCATGGTGGAGGGGAGGAAATTGACAGAATCTTTGTAAATTCAGGGGAGGCTACTTTCCTAGCCTATTGAACTCTTGGATCTGTGCTGAAAGGTATCTTTTTCCCTCTAAAAAGATGGTGTCTGGGATGGATCTCATGAATCACCTTTTAGGATCCCTGAATGAAAAGCTGAAGTAGAAAAAGAAGGATTTTCTGGAAGATTGACTAGAAGGAAAGCCAATCTAATATGTTTTCAATTCTGTCAGGGTAATCACATGGGTTTAGGTTGGCAGGGTTGTTGGCCTCAAAAGTGTTTTCTTATCTCACCAATGTCATCATAAGTTAAAGGCAACACCTACTGCTCAAAACAAAAATGGCACAAGAGTAAAATGGGGAGGTGGTGGGTGAAGGAAGAAAAGGAGGAAGCAAAAAACTTAGGAAGCAAGAGAGCAAGAGACAGAATGTTCCCTGGTTGGATTGGCTTAAGAGTGTATTCTTAGCTTTTTTAAATTTTTTAGCTTCATCAGTTTAAATATAAAACCTTTCCCACAACTTGACCCTGGAATGATTAGGTGAATAACAGCTACATTGCTAAAATTTGTATTTCAATTGATCATACCACAACTATGTTTGTTTGTTTTTTGGCTTTTTTTTTTCCTGGAATACTGGTCATTAAACAGTTATAAGCACATTGCCATTATATATGTATTTATAGTTCTAATTGCAATAAAAGAAAGGAAAAATAAATACCTCTACCAAATTTCTGTGTTAGATAGCTTCTGCATTGCTGTTACCAAAATATCTGACAGAACAACTTAAAGGAGGAGGATTTATTTGGTTCATGGTTTAGAAGATCTCAGTCTATAGTGGCAGAGCCTGTGGAGCAGGAGCTTCCTCACATTATGGCGGACAGGAAGCAGAAAAGGACGACAAGAACTGGAAGCTCAGGGAAAACCTTCAAAAACTCTTGTTCATTGACTAGCTTCTACCAAGCTGGCTCCACCTCCCAAAGTTTCAAAGCCTCCCAAAACAGCACCAATTGCTGTAGACTGAGTACTCAAACATGCGCCTCTGGGGCCATTTCAGATTCAAACCATAACATCAACCTATATGGAATACCCACAAATACTTCTGAAGGAGCAAGTGAGAACTTATCATAAAGATTGTCATTTAATCAGTCAACAAATATTACATGCCCACTGTCTTGTCTTTGCCACCCTAGGTTGGTGCTGAATGGCCCCTGAAGATGAATGATATGGATCCCAGTCACTAAGTACCTTATCATTTGTTTGGGGAGACAGGAGCGACATTCAAGGAATGATTACATAAGAGTACAAAGTGTAATTTCATGTAACATTGTCTTATGAAGACTGAATACGGCAAGAGTTCAGAGAAGAGACAGATCATGTGGCCGCTAAAATTAAGCAGGAAAAATGTGCAAATCATAGTCCCCTATTAATTCAAAGCAGTAACAGGCTTTCCTGTAATGAGATGTTTAGCTTGTGGCAAAGAGATCTTCAGACAATTAAAAAAAAAAAAAAGCCCTTTGCGCCTGTCTCCAACTTAATATCATCTCACTCTCGAATATATTATTAGCACAGAGAACCCATTGTTCTTTGTGATAGGAGGTGACATCTCTGGCAGGGTGGCTATGCCTGTGTTCCTGCCAGTTGATCAATAGACCAGTCTTCTCTTCTGCTCTTGAGAGAGGGCTGCCCTTGGGCCTGGGGCTCTAATTACCATTGGAAGAGGCTGCTTTCCTTTGGATGCTCTGGGTTTGAATCCAAGCTCTGCCACTTTTTAGCAGCGTAACTCTGGGCACGTGACTCCCTTGGTGAGCTTCAGTTGCCTCCTGTGTGAGGTGGGAGCATAATCATATCCCTCTTGTGGGGATGTTTTGAGAATGGAAATGGGTTCCTTCATAGAAGGCACCTAGAACAGCACTGAACACATGGTTAATCCACCTATTACTGTTGCTATAATTCTGCTGAGGGGCTGGGATTTAGCTCAGTTGGTAGAGCGCTACACTGCAGTCTCTGAGGTACCGAGTTCAATTCCCAGCACCACAAAAATGGGAGAAGGGCCTGGCAATCCACTCCCAAGGCAATTCCGAAGCAGTCCGCCATTGAAAACCCTATGAGGGTCGCAATGAGTCGGATACCGCCTGGACCGCACCTAACAACAACAACAATTCTGCTGAACTTGAAACCTAGCCCTGCGTGTGGGTTGCATGAACTTGTGAAGTCACTCTTGGGCTCAAACCCTGGTTTTCTCCTCTGTAGGACTGGAAGGGTAACCACTGCCCACTTTGTGGGGCTCTTGTGAGGATCCCAGGAAGTTGTCTATGGCAGTCCACAAAGCTCTTCCAAGTGTGGGCTGTCAGTGCCAGCACAAGGTGTCTCTGCTCAAAATAAGCAACTTGCTTCCCAGCCTTGGGATGGCTTGTGTATTTGATGTGTGGCTGTAGTTTCCAGAATCCCAGGGCTGTGTCTGAGTGCACAAAGTCACAGCTCGCCTGTCTTCTCTGAGATTTTATCATATAAACGTGTTCTGAACACCTAGGTTCTGAGCATACCTGTTATTTATAATCTATCCCCTCCTCCAAGGGGAGTATGAGCTCCCCAAGGGCAGAGATTGCTTGTCTGTTTTATTCATGCTATACCCTAAGTGCCTAGATAGTAGCCTTGTTGTTGTTGTTAGGTGCCATCGAGTCGGTATCCGATTCATAGCAACCCTCATAGGGTTTTCAATGGCTGACTGTTTCGGGATTGCCTTGGGAGTGGACTGCCATGTCCTTCTCCCATTTTTGTGGTGCTGGGAATTGAACTCGGGACCTCAGAGACTACAGCGCAGCGCTCTACCAACTGAGCTGAATCCCAGCCCAGATAGCAGCCTAGTACAGGATAAGTACTCAACCCAGAATTGTAGCAGGATGGATGGAGCCTTATCCTTAGCTCATATTGCCTCCAAACCAGAAGAGGGAATAGGGACCTCTCCATAGGAATGAATCAGTACACTGCAGGCATCCAAGATGAATGAATCGGCCCATCAGTCAGCTAGCACTTAGCACTGTGTGTGTGTGTGCACAAGACTTGGCCAGAGCCTCTGGGCGGGAAGGAGACATGGAGAAGAAGGTATGACCTCTGTTCACAACGAGTTTTTGAAAAATAACTTGAGATCTCGTCATTCTGGTCATTATCCCATCGTAGTTCCACATCCTGAAACTGACCAGCTCATCGCTGACACCAGCTGCCAGAAACGGATGCTTATCTGGGGCTGGGGGAACCACGAGGAATTGGTTTACAAAACCCCATCTGCTCACCATTTACTTGCTAAGGTTTTCCATTTCGGAATCGGAGGTGAACCACAGAACCCTTTGCTTTCTCCAGGGGGCTTTGTAAAGACTCCATCATTTCCACATTAAAAAGAGGAGTGGGAAGGGAGAAGGCTGCTTGGATGTAAACCTGAAAGAAATGGAATTGATTGATGGATTTCTGCAGGTGGGCAGCCCTGGAGCTGGAAAGCAAACCTCTGTCACCTGTGCCACCAACGGCCATAATTTTCAGAAGAGGTATAAAGATTTAGGGGACTTTTAGGTAGATATTTAGTATAACCCTCCTAAAAAAAACAACCAAAAAACTACAACTCAGGAAAAAGACCAAAAATATGTTTTCTTGGCTACGTTTCTCATAGTGACTATGAAAACCCACGAAGAAGGAAAACTGGCCAGGATTTTTGTTGTTGTTGTTTTTGAGGGTATGAAAGCCTCTTGTTTTTATGGTTTAGAAAATCTTTGGAGTTTAACTTTGAACTTTCACCAAGAAAAATTACATCTTATAAACAATGGCATTTGTTGATTGGATGACGGGCTGGATCAATATTGGTCTTGGCAGCCCCTATCGCCCTCTGTTGCAGAAAGAGGCTGGTTGTGGTGTTAAAAAATTATGTCAGTTCCTCACCATGCGTCTCTTTTTCTTGGAAGTTTGCCCGGGAATTAGTTTCCAAGATACTTCCAGAAGTTAACCTAGAGCCTGGCCTCCCTGGCCACGGAAGTTACACATAAGCTCTCAGAAAGCAGCCGGCCCCTGAGCTTCTGGAAGAGGAAGGGAAAAACCTTGCCCTGTAGGGGAAGGACATGGACTGGGTACCTGAGGAGACTCTCAGTCCCTCTCGCTACCAAGCTTGTCACTGCGACTCAGCACACTTAGGGCGAGAAAACACAACATGAAACCCAAATCGCTCTATCTCGGTAGATGAAAATTATCGCTTTGAAAGAAAAGCAGGCCATTGCAGCCACCACGGAGCTATCTCCTAGAAGGTCCTAAGTCCTTTTATTTGGGAGGCAGTGGAATGGTTAAAGATGGGAAATAGTTAAGCTTTCAGCATTTTCTTTTTTGACTACCAAAAAAGTGTGTGATAACTTTGGGTGTAAGACTCTCTGTCAATGTTTACCGATGTGGGTATTCATAAACTATGCATATATCAGCCTGCAGCCGTAGCATTGTGGCTTCTGATCCCATCAGATCTCGGAAGTTAAGCAGGGCCGGGCCTGGTTAGTACTTGGATGGGAGACCGCCTGGGAACACCAGGTGCTGCAGGTTTGGGAGAAGGACCCCGCAACCCACTCCCAAAAATCAATCCGCCATTGAAAACCCTATGAACAGCAGAGAAGTACTGACAATAGTGTTTCGCCTGCTGTACATGTTATTATTGTTGTTAGGTGCCGTCAAGTTGTGTCTGACTCACAGCGACCCTCGTAGGGTTTTCAATGGCTAATTGCTTTTTCGGGATTGCCTTGGGAGTGGATTGCCACATCCCTCTCCCATTTTTGCAGTGCTGGGAATCGAACCCCGGACATTAGAGGCTGCAGAGCGGTGCTCTACCATCTGAGCTAAATCCCAGCCCCCTGCTATACATAGGGTCACTATAAGTTGGACACCAGACACCGACTCGATGGCACCTAACAACAACATGCATATATCATAGCTACTCACTTCGGCAGACTGAGGTACATGTTATTTATCTTTGTAACTTTGGTCTTTATTCTCACTTGTGAATTTAGTACCTGGAGCCACTGTGGGGGTGGGGAACGGAAGGCTGACACTAAGGAAAGCTCTAACAGACTCCCCCATCGTCGCCCCAAGTCCAAGCCCACCATTGCAGCTGCTCATGTGGCCTTGTTTGCCCCACACAGTCTGCGCTGGGTCACTCACACAGCGAAGAGATGACACATGGCCTGTGCTTTAGACCAGTGGTTGCAGGGGATGATGGCACAGGGCCCGAGAGGCCACTACGTCCGTGTTCTCGTCACAGAAGGGCACACTCCTGTCACTGCCTGGGGAAGGCTGAGCCAACCACTGTCACTGCACGCAGCTCTCAAGGGCCTGCTGGCTGACCCTCCCTGTGCTCTGGGTGGCCGGCTGGAGCCCTCAGTCCCTCCCTGGGTCTGACACTGGCAGCAGCCCTGTGGCCCCTGGCACCGAGGCCCGGCCCTTGGCACATCCCTTTAGGAATGTGGCCAACTCCGCACTTGCCAGTTTCTCTCAGTTTTCTGACCGGTGTCTGAGTGAAATGAGGGCAGGGGCTGCGAGTATTTTTAGCCCAGCTCTGGAAGGACGCGCCGTGGTGCGGACTCATGAAACGCGGCTACCGCTGACGTGCGTCTCTTGAGCACTCACCGTCAACCACGCACCGCGTGGGAACCCTCGCAACCACTGGAAGAGAGAAGCACAGTGTCGTGGCTAAGGAAGTGGAGGCTCAGCACTGCACAGCTAGCAGCAGCCCGGGATTCCCCTGGGGGCTCCCGCAGCACCATGGCACTTCTAATGGGGACACAACAGCAAGTCCCCACAGCGGCATGGCCCACTGTGCCAACTCTTTGCAAGGCCACATGGGCCCGGGTGGCTGGCTCTTCTGCCCCCAGGGGACGGCTGGCAGTGCTACCCATGCCCATGAGCACATTGGCTAATGGCACAGACACCAGGCTGCGCTCGCCTGTCCCCCAGGCCCAGCCGGGCCGCCTCTGTTAGTCATTCCTGAACCTGGAGCCTGCAGAGCAGAGGGCTCGGGGACTTTTCCCTCATCCTGTCTTCAAAGGCCTTCCCTGCAGTTCTGCGCACAAAGATGGTTTTCCCCGCTACCGTCAAACTTCCTGGAGTACAGTAACTGGAGTTCTTCCATGTTAAACATAATAAAGAAAGCATTTGCTCCTCAGGGTGCAAAGACCCTTAGAGATCGTCTGGCCCGGTGTGTTCATTTTAAGGAGATAGAATGGAGGCCCAGAGAGGTTAAACAACATGTCTGAGGCCACACAGGAAGGGAGAGGTAGCTTTGGGACCAGAATCTCACTCTCTTGAATGTCAGGCACAATAAATCCTGCTCCAGGTATCTGAATTAATCTATGAAGGTAGAGTGAGGTAGAAAAGGGAGGTGATGAAGTTATGATTGACAGGTTGACCTCAGTGGTCCCACCTCTGCTGGATGTCCCCCCCTGCCTTGGTGAGATGAAGTCATTCTGAAGGTGTCAGGTGTGGGGGGGTGCCACCTTAGGGTACTCCCCAGTATGCAGGTCTGAGTGGCCAGTGGTGTTGGGATAGAGCATACTGCTGGCCTATACCTTATTGTTGTTATTGTTAGGTGCTGTTGAGTCGGGTCTGACTCATTGCGACTCTCATAGAGTTTTCACTGGCTGACTGTTTTGGGATTGTGTTCAGGAGTGGACTGCTGCATCCTTCTCCCATTTTTGTGGTGCTAGGGATCGAACCCGGGTCCTCAGAGAGTGTGGAGCAAGTGCTCTACCAACTGCGCTAAACCCCATCCTGGCCTGTGCCTTGGAACAAAAGAAACCAAAACTGCTCTGCTGGTTGGGATGAAGCCGGCAGGTCTCCTGTGAACACCCAGACACAGACCTGGATGGAGTACAGGTCTTCTCACGGCCCCTGCCACAGCCCCTCACTCTTCTCCAGCACCCCGAGACCCTGGTGGGAGCCACTTTTGGTCAGGAAAGCTGTGGTGGAGGTAGGAACAGTGTACAGAAAACACTGCAAGTTAGAATGGCCGCAGATTTAATGGGGCTGGGAGCAGATTTGCGATTACTGGATTTTAGGTCCCCCTCTGCCTTGCCTGCTCCCTAGGCTAAATAACTTTACATCAACAGTAATACAAGTGGCTTTTAAGTGTGGACTTTGAGCTTGAAATCATGCTTGGCCATTTTTGTCTCAGTGTTCAAGGCCCTGGCACATGTTAAGTATTTAGTCAGTATTTGGTGGAGGGGAGAATTTCTTCCCCACAGCAGCCCTGATGTTGTCTCTACTGTCCCAATCTCTCCTTAGTTATGACTTGTCTTTCTGTGGCTTTCACTGTATCAGTCTTTTGTACTGCACGAGTTCTTGTCTATTTTACCTCCCTCTTCTCTTTCATTTTACTTACTTTTCCTCTTTCCCTCCTTCCTTCTTCTACTCTCCTTCCTTCCTTCTTTCCTCTCTTCCTTCTTTCCTTCCCTACTTTGTCCTTCCCTCCTTCCTTCTTTCTTCTGATATAGAATCCCTAGGAATTAATCAATCAAACAACAATAACAAAAAGCAAAAAACAAAAAACAAAATCTCTTCCTCCGTAGCTCACCTTCCCTATAGAAGAGAATAATACTTTATAAAAGTAGCAGCTAACACAAATTGGACTAGTCATGTTTCTAAGCACCGAGCACACATTAAGTAATCCTTATAACAGATGGGGCCTGCAGCGGTAGCCCTGTGGCATCCGATCCCATCAGATCTCAGAAGCTAAGCAGGGTCGGGCCTGGTTAGTACCTGAATGGGAGACCGCCTGGGAACACCAGAAGCTGTAGGCTTGGGAGAAGGACCTGGCAACCCCCTCCCAAAAATCAATCTGCCACTGAAAACCCTATGAACAGCAGAGAAGCACTGACAATAGTGTTTCCCCTGTTGAACAGACGGTCGCTATGAGTCGGATACCGACTCGACGGCACCTAACAACAACAACAACAATAACAGATGGGAGCAGAGCCTGGCAATCCACTCTCAAGGCAATCCCGAAGCACTCAGCCATTGAAAACCCTATGAGGGTCGCTATGAGTCGGATACCGACTCGACGGCACCTAACAACAACAACAACATAACAGATCTACCTGCAGCCATACCACTGTGGTGTCTGATCCCACCAGATCTTGGAAGCTAAGCAAGGTAGGACCTGGTTAGTACTTAGATGGGAGACCACCTGGAAACAACAGATGCTGTAAGCTTGGGAGAAGGACCCGGCAAAACACAGGACCCCCCAAAAATAATCTGCCATTGAAAACCTACTAATAACATTTTGCCTGTTGTACATAGGGTTGCTATGAGTCCAACACCGACTCAGTGGTACCTAACAACAACAACAACAATAATAACATAACAGATATGCAAGGAAGAGAGTCTTATTATCATTTGTTGTTTGCAGATGAGGAAACTGAGATGCAGAGAGGTTAAGAAACTTGACTCCAACCACACGACTTTTGAGTGACCAGGGTTTGGACACCACTGATCTGTCCCCAAAGCCTACAGAGCCTGTGTCTTACTGCTTCTTAAGGTTCTCCCTTCCTCCTGGAGTAAAGGAAGCAGTTTGCGTGTGCACTGAAAGGTGGAGGTGAAATTATAGTCTGGTACTGGGAGGCAGTCTGGGGAGGAGGAATTCTGTAAGACAGTGACCTATGACCTGTGTCAGCACTGTGTGGAGAGCTGAGAGGGCTGAGAACAGAGGGTAAAGCATGGGGGTCCTGGTGAAGGTTAGGGGCAGTGGCTGCTGGCAGCTTCCCCTTCACAGGGGCGGCAGAGAACAGGAGCAGTGGCTGTGGACAATCCTTCACCCAACAGATGAGTCTCTCACTTGAGCCTGGTCTTTGAGAAGCAGAGGAGAGAGCAGGGAATGAGTAGACGAAAGTCTCTTCTCTCACCGAGCTTAGATTTTGGAGGAGAGAGAGAGATAAGACAGAGATGAATATATTGATGACAGATCATGCTAAGGACATGGAGAATACACAAAGCCCAGGGCACAGAGAGAAACAGGTGCGGAGACACTATTACATTTAGGGTAGTCAGAGAAGGTCCCCTGAGGAGGGTGCGTTTGAATAAAGACATGAAGTAAGTGAGGGAATGTGCCCAGGCATGTGGGAAAGCAGTCAAGAAATCAAAACACGCATTGTACTGGGAAAAGCTGTTGGAAAAGACCTCGGTAAAGTGTTGAAAAGTAAAGAGGGCGCACTGAAGACAAAGGTGCGCCTGACTCATGCCATGGTATTTTCAGTTGTATCACATGCTTGTGAAAGCTGGGTGTGGAATAAGGGAGACAGGAGAAGATTTGATGCTTTTGAATTATGGTGCTGGAGACAAATACTGAATACACCATGGACTGCCAAAAGAACTAACAGATCTGTCCTAGAAGTGCTAACAGAGTGTTCTTTGGAATCAAGGATGGCTAGATTGTGTATTCCGTACTTTGGACATGTTGTCAGGAAGGACCAATCCCTGGAGAAGGGCATCATGTTTGGGAGAGTGGCAGGCCAATGAACAAAAGGACGAGTCTCAACTAGATAGATTGACACAGTGGCTGAAGCAATGGGCTTAAACATAAAAAAGATTGTGTGCCTGGCACAGTGTCAGAGAGTGTTTCATTCTGCTGTATATAGGTTGCTATGAGTCAGATTGGGAGAAGGACCTGGCAACCCCCTCCCAAAAATCAATCTGCCATTGAAAACCCTATGAACAGCAGAGAAGCACTGACAATAGTGTTTCCCCTGTTGTACAGAGGGTCGCTATGAGTTGGATACCGACTTGATGGCACCTAACAACAACAAAATGAGTCAGATGCAACTCAACAGCGCCTAACAACAACAACAAACTCCAGGCCAAGAGGGCCACAGCATTCACGTCCTTGCTGAGAAGTGCAAAGTCTTTCGAGAAACTATTGGAAAGTTTTGAGGAGAGAGGTGGGATAGCCTAACTTGTTCTTTAAAAGGATGGCTTGGCTTCATGTGAAGGCTAGACTTACGGCATAACGATGGAAGTAAAGCACACAGACACTTTATGACAAAAATATGCTAATGATTTGGGCAGTGGAGGAGGTGAGAAATGATAACAGTATTTCTCAGTAAGAGGCAAACTAGATTTGCTGTGAATTGAATGTGGGATTTTTAAAATGGGAGAGAAGGCCACAGAGGTAGAGAGTGTACAGGCCACAAAATAAATAAACAAACAAATAAATAAATAAATCAAATAAAAATGAATGAGTTAAAATATTCAACTGGGCACTGTGGTACATGCCTATAATCCCAGTGACCTGGGAGGCAGAGGCAGGAGGATTGCAAGTTCGAGGCCAGAGGCAGCCTGTATAACTTAGTGAGACCCTGACTCAAAATATAAAATAAAAAATGGGCTAGGGATGCAGCCCAGTGGCAGAGTGCTTGAAAACCCTGCATGAAGGGCTGAGTTCAACCCCCCAATACTGCAAAAAATAAAAATAAAAAAAAAATAATAATAAGGGCAGATAGCTAAGAATGACTTCTGGTTTTTAACCTGAGAAAACAGTGCAATGGAATTGTCATGTACTGAGACAAGAAAGAATAAAGATGGAGCAGGACTAAGGGGAAATAGGCAGATAGGTTTTGGATGTTAAACTTGAGACATCTGTATTAGTAAGTTTTCCATTATTATGATGAAATACCTGAGGTTGGGTAATTTACAAAGAAAAGAGGCTTATTTAGCTCACAGTTGTGGAGTCCAGTGCATGGTGCTGACATTAGCTCAGCAATGGTGAGGACCTAGTGGCAGATGGCATCATAATGGTGGGAGTGTGTGTAAGGGGGAGAAACCACAGGGCAAGAAGGGAAGCCAGAGCAGCTGTGACCCAATGAGAACTTAATCCCTTCTGAGGGGACAACCTCAATGACATAAAGCCCTCCCACTACACCCCACCTCTTAGAGATCCCACTACCTCTCACCACTGCTACACTGGGGGCCAAGCTGCCAACATATGACACTATGGGGGACAAATCACATCCAAACCATAGTGATGTCTGTTGGGAACCTATTGGGAGATGTTAAGGAGGGAGTCAGCTACCAGGAGATAGAGTGGAAGGGAAAAGTTGGAATTGGAGCTGTTATTGTTGGGTGCCATCAAGTTGGATCTGATCCATAGCAATCCTATGTACAACAGAACAAAAGACTCTTTAATACAGTGCCATGCACATCATCTTTTTACGTTTGAGCCCAATGTTGCAGCCACTGGAGCTGGAGATGAATTTGGAAAATATCAATGTAGATTAACGGTATTTAGATCTGTGGACCAGGCAAACTTATCTAGAGAATCAGTTAGGAAAGAAAAGAGGTCTAAAGGTGGAGGCTTGGGGTAGCCCAATTTTGAAGTTAGAGAAGATGAGGGGAACTAGCAAAGTCACTGAGAAGGAGTGACCACAGAAAAGGAAGAACTAGATGGAGAAAGGAAAGAGAGGAAGTGTTTTGGGAAGGGGTTGAAATCAACCATGTCCGATGGTGCTGATGGTTTGAATAAGATGAAGACTGAAAATTTAGCTTTGGATTTTGCTACCTACATCTCCCAGGTATCATTGAAATGATAGAGGACCATCATTTGGGGGATGGCCACCACCCCAAATTTCTGATCTGTGTAAGCCCTGAGTTTCCTGTATACTCAAGGGGCAAGAATGAGCCAGGGAACACTTTGAGGATATGGCAACTCTTGACCTTTTTGAGTGTAGGACATGGAGTAAATTTAATCTGGTTTTGAACATTGAAGAAGTATAGCATTTTTGTACTTCAGGGCATCACAGAATAGCCTGTCTATTGCATTGAGATGTACCTCAGTGATCCCCCTGTTTTCAGGGATTGTGAATTTTGGGTCATTCCTGTTGGGGGTAGAAATGGGAGGCAGAGGTAAAGGTGGGGGTGGTGCAATGAAACTGTGGGTATAAAAATGGAAAACAAGGGTGAAGTTTACCTCATCCCTGGAGCCAAACAGAAACCATCTCAGGGAGGGAGATTGTAGAGCCTTTAACAGGAGATCTATGAAATGTTTCTGGCAAAAAGTTATCATAAAAGAGCTAATGCTCTTTAACCTTGAGTACCAGAGATGGAATTAGGAAATACCTACTCAGCTATGTCACCCAGTTAAGTAAAATTACACCATACTTTTTCCATCTCCAACATCCTAATTACACCACAAGTTTGGGACCACAATTAAAACCAGGAGGACAGACCCCAGAGGCAAAAATCAGTCAACAAGTCTGAGTCACAGAATTAGAAAAGCATCAAACATTTGGAAAGAGAACCCATTGGGGGAGGGAAGCTTTATGTTCTGGACATTATTTGCAACAAAGCAAAATGAATTTCCAAATCTTTTTTTAGGGAAATTACAGTGTAGGGAGACCCTGAAAAGTCTCTTGAGAGTAAAGATGGCAAATAATGTTCATTCATTCATTCATTCATCCATCCATCCATCCATTCATTCAACTTAGCTTTTGAATACCATCCACATGCCAGGTGTGGGGGGTATATCAGAGAACAAGGAGGAAGTAATCCCTGCCCTCACACCACTTACAATCTAAACTGGGTAGATAATTACTGCCTGTTGTGAGAAATAATGGGAGAGGAAAAATACAGACATGAGAAGATCAGAGAGGAGGGCCACCTAAATCAAATGTAGGGGGTCAAAAAAGCTTCTGAGATGAAGTAATGTCTAAACTGTGACCAGAAGATGAGGACAATAAAGAGATCTATAGGCATCTATTGTATGGGACAGCTAGGTTTCAGCTCAGTTGGTACAACACTTGCTCTGTGCTCTCTGAGGCCCTGGGTTCCATCCCCAGCACCACAAAAAATGAGAGAAGGATATGACAGCCCACTCCCCAAACAGCCAGCCATTGAAAACCCTTTGAATAGCAGAGAAGCACTGACATAATGCTAAACATGGCAGCGTGTCAGGAGTGTTTCATTCTGTTGTATGTGTATCACCATGAATCGGACCTGACTCAACATCACCTAACAACAGCAAGTGTATGAGAGGAGAGAGAATACAGTGAGCATTTGCATCCAATTGCCTGGGTTTAAATCTGGAATCTGCCATGAGCTGTGGACCTTGTTGAAGTCAATCATCTTTCTATGCTTCAATATCCTCATGGTATAATAATCCTACCCTTTTCAAAGATGATTAAATAGTCTGGAAAGCATTAAGTACTGCATCTGGCCATAGTTCAGTGGTGGGTAAAGTGTCAAGTGTTATCTTCTTAATTTAAAGTTTTGTTTCATAACTGTGATCAGAGGAAAGAATATATAAGAGTTTTACTAACTGCATTCCAAACTTTATTTTCCTTCCAATGTTTTAAGCTCTTCAATGGCAAATGCACTTACTGCCAGGCTTAGAGGTTCTGCCCTCGAGGTGGATGCCAGGGCTTAAGATGAGAACTACCAGAACTTGATATGGAAGGGCTGTTGAAGGCTGGATGGCACCATCCTCAGTCACTGACAGCAGATGCAAATCCCAGGGCACAGGCTAAACCAAAAATACTTACGAGAGAGGAAAGCAAGCAAGGGCTACATGACCAAATGATATGGGCCAGGATTTGCTTAAAAAAAAATTAAAAATCGAGATACAATCCACATGCTATAAAATGAACCCGTTAAAAGTGTACCATTCCTTGGTTTTTAGGATAGCCACAAGGTTATGTAGCCACCCTCACTACCTGATCCCAGAATATTTTCATCACCTAATAAAGAAACCACTTGCCATGTTTTCAGAAGGGGTAAGCCTGTGCCAGAGTTGCTGATGTAGAGATAAGGGATCTGGGATGAAGACATTTAAAAACAACACAGATCCAAACTTGAAAGCTCATTTCCAGAGAATTTCTGCCTCCTCTCAACCACCTGCATGTTCACATGAGACTTGCAGTCTCTATTGACCTAGCATTGTCCCATGGCAACACAGTCCTGTGTTCCCTTCTAACATGTGTACATATTTTATCACTCTCCAGTTAGTGGATACCTGTCTGTAGCCCTAGGGCATCCAATCCCGTCAGATCTCGGAAGCTAAGCAGGGTTGGGCCCGGTTAGTACTTGGATGGGAGACTACCTGCGAATACCAGGTGCTGCAGGCTTGGGAGAAGCCTTGACAATGCACTCCCAAAAATCAATCTGCCATTGAAAATCCTATGAACAGCAGAGGAGCACTGACAATAGTGTTTTGCCTGTTGTACACAAGGTCGCTATGAGTAGGATACCAACTTGACGGCACCTCACAACAACAACAGTCACCCAGCAGTTATCCTCTTACCAACCTTCTTTCCTTCTCCCTCTAACCCCCACCTACAGGACAGGGAAGGACCATACCAGCAGGACCTTTTGGTTCCTTCCCCCCAACCCTAGATATTTTCCCTTAGGTATTCCCAGGACTGCCACTTGAACTTGACCAAGATGGAGCTGATTAACTTTCCACCCGAAACAGCTCCTCTCCTGGGATCCTTTATTCTAGCAAATGATTGCATGGAACCACCAGCCATCTGGCTATCTGATCTCTAAATCCAGGCATCATTTGTGACTCCCTCTCCCCCATATGCCTGCAGCTGTAGCCCTGTGGCATCCGATCCCATCAGATCTCGGAAGCTAAGCAGGGTCGGGCCTGGTTAGTACCTGGATGGGAGACCACCTGGGAACACCAGAAGCTGTAGGCTTGGGAGAAGGACCTGGCAACCCCCTCCCAAAAATCAACCTGCCATTGAAAACCCTATGAACAGCAGAGAAGCACTGACAGTGTTTCCCCTGTTGTACAGAGGGTCGCTATGAGTCAGATACCGACTCGACGGCACCTAACAACAACAACTCCCCCATCTATCATCAGCACTCTTGCAGCGGCCACTCTCTTGGATCAGAGCACCCTCACTCACCTCTTGATTTGTACAATCACCTGCCACCTTCTTTCCTTGTTTCCACATTTAACCCTCTTTCCTTTCCATCCTCCACATTTCCTGAAAGGCAAATCAAATGGTGCTACCTCCCATCTTAAAATTCTCCTATGGCTTCCATTTGCTGTCAGGTTTAAGTCCAAGTTTCTTAATTTAGTTTATAAGGCTCTGTCTGGTGTGGTCCCTATACCCCCTGGAGCCTTCTTTCTTGCTGCACTCCCCATGACATGACTCATCCCCCCTTGTTGACCAGCACACAGCTCCTTACCTAGGTATCTCCCATTCCCCTTATACACACTGATTTCATTTCTCTGGAACACTCTTGCTCTCCCCAGCCCCTTTTATTCCGCTAACTACGACTCAAATTTGAGATCTCGGCTTAGATGCTGCTTCCCCTGGGATGCTTTCTGGCCTCCCTCGCATGTGTCCAGGGCACAACGCACTTCTCCTTCCACAGCATGGAGGCTCTACTCTCTACTCCTTCATCACCCCACAATGCTCATCAGCGCGTCCCTGGGGGGTCACTAGCACCTGGGACACAATGGATGAGTGAATGAATGAAGACGTTCCCACTTATGGACAAGGTTCTGGCGGAGAAGAAAGTTTCTTGGGACCAGCCTTCCAGTCTTCCCTTTGGTCCCTCCTTGGATCTTCCATATGTACTTCCGATGATAGCAGTTTGATGTGCTAACCCTCTCTTTTGGTTCTCAAAGGCCCCAAGATCTTCGACACCAGAAGCATGATTCCATGCTAGCAGGTTTCCTAATTTTGTAAGAGATGAGAGGCCCAAAATTGTAAGAAGTAGAATTCATAATTGCCCCCCTCAACTTATTCTACATAGCTGACCTCCAACTCCTACTCCAGGGCCACATTTCTCCTCATTAAGAATTTTATAGGAATGGGGAGTTTAATGGGTACCGAGTTTCAGTTGGGGAAGATGAAAAAGTATTGGAAATGGATGACAGTGCATACACAATGCACGCGCATACACAATGTGTGTACTTAATGCCACAGAATTGCATGACTGAAAAAGGCCAAAATGGTCAATTTTATGGTATGTATATTTTACCACAATAAAAGCATAGGATATGGTTATGGTAGTTAGTGGTTAGGCAGATTTCACTTTGAACTCCAGCTGGTCCTACGGCTGGGGGACCTCAGCAAGAAGCTGAGCTTCCTCTTCTGTGAAATGTGTATCACAATTCATCCAATAAATATTGATTGAGCATCTGTTATGAGAGACGCAAAATAGTATCATGGTTAAAAATTCAGACTGCAGAGGGTGGCAGCCTGGCTTTTAATCCTGACTCTCACTCACAAGCTATAGGAGATTTGGGTAAAGCCAAATCTTTTTCAACACCTCAGTTTCATCACGTGGAAAATGGAGATGGTATTTCTTCCATCATAGGGTGGTTGTGAGAAATAGTTAAGGGAATATGTAAAAATAGAACAAAATAGAACAGTGTCTGGCACAAGGTAAGTGTTCTCTATTATTATCATTATTATTTGCTTGAGTTAATATCTGAAAATATTTAGAGTCTGGCAAAGTGCTACCCGCAATTTTGATCTGTCGTGTTCTAAGCAATGTTCTAGAAAGTGGAGATAGAGCAGTGAACCAAACCAAGTCCTTGCCCTCTTGGAACAGATGATAAATAAGGGAAGTGGAGCATAAATAAGTAAATGTAGGGGCTGTGGATGTAGCCAGCAATGGAAGAGTATGTTCTTAGTCATTGTAAGGCCCTGAGTTTGATCCCCAGCACCACACACATGTGCGCATGCGCATACACACACACACACACACACACACGCGCGCGCGCGCGCGCGCGCGCATACTCATAAATGTATAGTATGGTAGGTTTGTTGTTGTTGTTGTTAGACCTGTCGAGTTGGTGTCCAACTCATAGCGACCCTATGTACAAAAGGCGAAACGCTATTGTTACTGCTCTCTGCTATTCAGAGGGTTTTCAATGGTGGGTTGATTTTTGGGAGTGGGTTGCTGGGCCCTTCTCCCAAGCCTGCAGCATCTGGTGTTCCCAAGCCGTGTCCCATCCAAGTACTAACCAGGCCCGACCCTGCTTAGCTTACCTAGTATGGTAGGTGTTGTTGTTGTTGTTAGGTGCTGTCGAGTCGGTATCCAACTCATAGCGACCCTCACAGGGTTTTCAATGGCTGACTGTTTCGGGATTGCCTTGGGAGTGGATTGCCATGTCCTTCTCCCACTTTTGCGGTACTGGGAATTGAACTCGGGACCTCAGAGACTGCAGCGCAGCGCTCTATCAACTGAGCCAAATCCCAGCCCATTGTATGGTAGGTAGCTAGTATATCTGTCTCACAGTGTTTCATTGAAAATCACATCATATATTACGCAAAGTGGCCAGTGCAGTCAGAACTCCACTCAAGATCGGCATTCAGCATTTGTTCACCTGCTGCCTGCCTCTGCTCTCTTTGGACAGAAAGCAGCTGGAGGCCTGGCGGTGGTGATGGTGGAGGTCAGGGAGGCCCTGGCCGTGAGCAGAAGAGGCTGGAGGAGCAGCTCAGGCCAGGCCCCCCCAGGCCGGCAGCTGCAACTTCTGCAGCAGGTAGTTGTTCTCTTACCGCGGAGAGGAAATGTGAATCAGCCGTTGTTTGGCTTCCATTTCCTGGGAGGCTGCAGGCCCAGGAAATCTGTGGTTTGAGCATCAGTTCGGAGATCAAATGAAAGGCCTGTTGGCGGTGGCGTGTGCTGCTAGGGCCACTGACGATGCTCGCTTGAGCCAAATGACTCATGCCGAGCTGGCTCCTCAGCCTTCTCTCTCCTGATTACATTCATCTCGCAAAATGAGTAGAATTTCCTGGCTTAGGGTGACTCTTAGCGGTGCTGGATGCTAGAGCACATCCGGCCCAGGCTGGGGCGGGGGTAAAGGGCCCAGCCAGGGTGGTGAATGGCCCTGTGCAGATGGACCCTTTTGATTGCTGCAGTCAGGGCGTGGTAGAGTTGGAAAGCTGTTCCCACTCCTCCACCCCACATCATGCTCTGTCCCCAGCTGCTGAGCAGATCCGGCCACAAATGGTTCTGCACAACCAAGCCATTGGTAACCACTGCCTTACCAATGCCCATGTTAGTTAAAGTCCACTTATTTGATATATCTTTTGTCCAGTGAAAAATTAAACAATCAGGACAGCTCAGGCAGTTTTGGCAACCAGTTGTTAGAAAGACAGGGAGGGTAGGGGTGGAGAAAGAGTGCAAATGTGAAGATAAGAGCATTCAAGTATTTCTACTTCATTCTTCCCCTCTTCCTTTTGGGTCATGATTCCTTTTCACATAGCTTTGGTGTACCAAGGAATCGTCATGCACATGAAATTAAAAGAGAAGGAAGGCGGATCTTCCATTACAGAGGAACAACCTGGTCTCCAGGAAGGCAGATTCTGGCACAGGATGAAGAATTCAGGGATGACCAGGGTACCATGGGAAAAGCATTGTAGAGCTCTGATGCAAATACAGCAAAATGCTGGTGTCGAGTGCATTTCAGTGGTGGGTGTCTGTTTTGTGATTTTTATAATTTATGTATTTTTGAAATATTTTATACAGAAAAGCATGGGACTTCAAGTCAGGAAATCTGAGCTCGAATTCTGCATCCTTAGACAGGCCATCCAATTTCCAAACATGTTTCACTGTACAATGGGATAATGATAAATAATTCCTAGGTTTATGATTGCCTGCAGTGGTAGCCCTGTGGCATCTGATCCCGTCAGATCTCGGAAGCTAAGCAGGGTTGGGCCTGGTTAGTACCTGGATGGGAGACCGCCTGGGAACACCAGAAGCTGTAGGCTTGGGAGAAGGACCTGGCAATCCCCTCCCAAAAATCAATCTGCCATTGAAAACCCTATGAACAGCAGAGAAACACTGACAATAGTGTTTCCCCTGTTGAACAGAGGGCCGCTATGAGTCGGATACCGACTCGACGGCACCTAACAACAACAACAACAACAACAAGGTTTATGATGGGGCTGGGATTTAGCTCAGTTGGTAGAGCACTGCTCTGCAGTCTCTGAGGTCCCAAGTTTGATTCCCAGCACCACAAAAACGGGAGAAGGACGTGGCAACCCACTCCCAAGGCAATCCCCAAACAATCAGCCATTGAAAACCCCATAAGGGTCGTTATGAGTCGGACTCGGCTCTATGGTACCTCACAACAACAACAACAGGTTTATGGCGCCCAAGATTAAGTATTTGAAGCATTTCATATATTGGAAATCATTGCGCCAATGCCACTAATGGTAATGATGACCAAAACTACCATATTGCATTGGCCCTTACTGAGAGAGTTCTGATGGAGAACCCTGCAGATAAGAATGAAGATTCCTGTCAAATGGTTTTGTTAGGGGGTGAGGGGGCTGGACTGGTGACCTATTGACATCTTTTCCAACTTTGACATTGTATGGGCAAATGGAGTTTGAGAGTTGAGGCATAGGGGAGCGATGGAAACTGAGGACAAGTAGGGGACACGTCCCTCATCTAAAGGGGCAGCCACCACACAGAAACAGCCCCAAATTACTGGACTTTCACAGGTAAATGGCCCACTATTGAATATAGACATGTCTGCATTTATTCTCACAAGTATCTAAGTATCTCTATTATGAATATGTATCATTGAACATAGATTTTTCAACAATTCAGTATTTTCTAGTAGATTCACAGAGTAGTGCAACCATTGTCACAATAAATTTAAGAATGCTCCCAGTGCCCCCTCCCAAAAGAAACCCCAGAGCCATTGGCAGTCAGACCCCAGTTCCCTCTTCCCTAGCTTCAGGCAACCTCTTCTGGACAAGTTTCATGTGAATGGAATCTCACAATATCAGGCCTTTTGCAACTTTTACTTAGGATAACGTTTCCAAAGGCTGTGGTTTAGCTCAGTTGGTAGAGTGCTGCTTCACACTCTCTGAGGACCCCAGTTTGTATCCTCAGCACTGCAAAAATGGGAGAAGGACATGGCAATCCACTCCCAAAGCAATCCTGAAATAATCAGCCATTGAAAACCCTATGATGGTGGCTATGAGTCAGGCCCTACTTGATAGCACCTAACAATGACGTTTTCAGGGGTCATCATGTTGCAGTAGGCATCAGTAGTCCATTCCATTTTCTTGATGAACAATATCCCATTTTATTAGTATGCCACATTTCACAGATCCATTCATCAGTTGATGGACATTTGGGCCATCTCTTAGGGGTTCTTGTGAATCATGTTGCTATGATAATTTGTGTACAAGTTTTTTTTGTGTAGATGAATGTTCTCATTTCTCCACAGAGTATAAGTAGAGGATGCCAGTTATTTCAATATTTCAACAGAATTAACATCAACATTTCTGTCCTCTCTTCTCTTTCTCCCCGCTGCCCCATGTTTCTGTGTGTAAACAATTGCAAAATACTGACTCAAAGAAAAAGGCCATGTGGCTACACACAAGACATTCAGAGACCAGTTTCCAAGGTTTGTGTAGAACTTAGTTCTTTTGTTTGAAAAAGGGAAAATGAAGTCACTCCCACTTCTGAACTTTTGGGATTTTCAGATTTTCCAGGATTTTATCAAACTTTCATGGAACCAATGCATTCATTCATATGAAAAAACCACTTTCATTTCCCAAGAGATTTTGAGGTGACTTTACTTTTATTTATTTATTTTTTGTGGTGCCAGGGATTGAACCCAGAGCTTTACACATGCTAGGCAGGCACCCTACCACTGAGCTACATGCCCAGCCCCTACTAGGTAGCCCAAATTGGTCTCAAACTCATGATTCTCCTGTCTTAGCCCCTCCACCAGAGGCTAAGACCTCTGCCACCAGGCTCAGCTTATTTGTTTATTTTTGAATAAACTTAGGGCTGGGAAAGTTAGACCTCATTGTTGTTGTTGTTAGGTGCCGTCAAGTTGTTATGTGACTCATAGCAACCCTATATACAACAGATGAAACACTATTGTCAGTGCTTCTCTGCTGTTCATAGGGTTCTCCATGGTGGATTGCTTTTTGGAAGTAGGTTGCTAGGTCCCTCTCCCAAGCCTACAGCACCTGGTGTTCCCAGGTGGTATCCCATCCAGGTGCCAACCAGACCCAACCCTGCTTAGCTTCCAAGATCTGACGGGATGGGAGGCCACGGTGGTATGGCTGCAAGGCTATAGCTTATTAGTCACAATGAAATCATATGCAACTTTATTTATTGTATTTATTTTATTTGTTTGTGATGCTAGGGATTGAACCCATGGCCTGCACATGGTAGACAGGCACTCTACCCCTGAGCTATGCCCCAGCCCCCTGAGGTGACTTTATAAACCTGATGTTATTATTGTTGTTAGCTGCAGTCTGGTCCGACTCATAGTGACCCCCATAGTATTCACTGGCTGATTGATTCAGGAGTGGATTGCCACATCTTCCTTCTGTTATAAATCTGATAGGACAATTAAAATCAGGCCAGAAAGAGAATTCCTAATTGGACAAGGAACGTGAGCTGAGAGGGTCAATTGGACACTTGTTTATGCTGAGTTCAGTAGTAGGTACGTACACAGGCAGGAATGTGGTTCAGAAGACATTCAAAACCAGGGCAACAGATATGTCTCAGGGCCACTAGTAATAGTCACTCTCTCAGGAAGACATGTTCTTATGTGCTTCTACTCAGTGCCCAGAGGTCAGAGAGAGGCTCCTGCCTATAAGGAGCTCACGGTTTCCAAGGGGGACATAAAAGTTCCCACGATTAGAACCTAACGTAACTCAATGCAGTGCTAACTTCAGTAGCTCAGAGGAGAAGTTCTCTAAAGTATGGTGAGTGGGGGTCTGCAAGGACCAGAAGAATATACCTGGGTAATTGCTCAGCCCAACTCTCTGAAGTTCGGTGACATTGTGGCTCTCACTAGCAGGCTGTGGGGTGTTGGGCAAGTTATTTCATCTTAATGAACCTAGTGTCCTCATCTGTCCTGGGGAAAAAAGTAGTATTTGCTTTATAGTAGTTTTTTAAATTAAAAAAATATTTAAAGTACTTAGCAAAATGCTGTCCTGCTCTAAGCCCTCAGTGGGTATTATGTGTTGTTATTATATCAGCCCTCCTTAGTATTTTCTTATCCAGGCTGAGTGTGTGTGTGTGTGTGTGTGTGTGTGTGTGTGTGTGTGCGCTCGCGCGCATGTCTGTCAGGGATGTAGGCTTTGTGTGTCTGTCGGGGAATATAGACTGTGTGTGTCTGTTGGGGACTGGGGGCTGAGGGTAGAACCTCCAGATGGATCTCTGACCTGCGTCTGAAAATAATATGGCATTGATGTAAGTGAGCATCGTACTGTCGATTGTCCAGCAGGAAATGTCAAGGTCAAAGAGATGGAGAAGGGAGATTGGTAGATCAGTTTCTAGCCAAGAAATCAGACATAGGTGACATAGCACAGTGATGTTGGATAGAACAGGGTGACTGTTCTGGACAAACACTTGTGTGTCTTCAAGTGCTTTGCAGGTGGCACTGGTTCAGTTGGATGTATTGACAGTGGACAGAATTGGTGTGATGGAAAAGGGAGCAGCTGTTGCCTTTGGTAAAGGAAGCAGAATGTTCTGGAAACAGAGTGTTATGGGAACCTGCCATGTCTTGAGCAATGAGCAGCTTGGTAGGACCTGAGCGTGGAAGAGATTGGGAGAGAGAGAGACAGGTAAGCTTGGGAAGGCAGCCAGGAACCAGGTCACAAGGGACTCTGGCTGCCAGGTCTAGCAGTTCTCTCTTCGTTCTGAGTGTAACAGGGGATCAGGGAAGGAATTTGAGGGTAAGAATGACATTGTTAGGTTTCTGGATCCAAACGCTCCCTCTGCCCGCTGTGTGGAGCTTGAATGGTGGGAGGACAATCTGACAACGGCAACTGCAATTATGTAAGCATGGGGAAGGTGCGTATGCTGGACCCAGTATAATAATTGCATGATTTATTAGACTAGCAGTTACAATGATGCCAATGTTCTGGAGCAAGTGAAATGGCAGAATCAGGCTCAAACCCAGTGGAAAATGTTCAGGAAGGGAAAGTTTTGAAAAGTCTTTAAGTAAAAAAATAAAGAAGGGGAAACTTTCATAAAAAGAGCAGCCCAAGTCAATTCTGTAAAAGTAAAACTGAGAAAAAGTTTCTGTGGATAATCTTTACTTATCCCAAAATGGAGAGACCAGAAGCAATGTCATTTCAATACAGAACCAAGAACCCATTTGTTGCTTCTTCACCCCTCAAATGTATTTCCTGGCTCTGTGTTGCTATGGTCGACTGGTATAAAAAGGTATAAAAAGATGAATGCACACGCTTTGTCTGATCAATGCCTTTCTTTGGTGATTGTGTTCATTTCCTATGGCTCCTTGAATAATGTACCATCGATTTAGTGGCTTCAGACAATAGAAATTGATTACTTTACAGTTTTAGAGGCCAGAAGTCTGACATGGATCTTATGGATCTAAAATGACCATGTCAGCAGGGCTTTGTTTCTTTCTGAGTGCCCTAGGGGAAAATCCATTAGTTGGCCTTTTCCAGTTTCTAGAGGCTGCCTGCATTCCTTGGCTCGTGCCCCTTCCTCACCTCCAACGCCAGCAACTGCCTCACTCCGAGGTCTGCTTCTGCCATCACACCCTCTGACTCTGGCTGGCCTGCCTTCTGTCTTCACTTACAAGGACCCTTGTGATCACGAAACACACTGATTTGCTTCATCTGGGATATTCTCTGTCTCAAGATCCTTAATCACATTTGCCAGTTCTTTTTCATTTCTTCACAGGTTCTGGGAATTAGGCTGCAGGCATCTTCGGGTAGAGGTACTATATGGTCCACCACAATGCTTGCACTCATTACAGAAGGGAAGTGATAAGAAATGGACTTCTGTGACAGGGAGGTGGTTAAACTCAAGCTCTGGGGTTGGGCACCCTGGGTTTGCATGCTGCTTCTCCCAGCTGCTGGCCCTGTGGCCTGTTTGCTTATCACGCAATGGGAAATGAATCAGATTCACTTCATAAAGTTACTGTGAAGACCAACTAAGTGCATATAAATATGTGTGTGTGTGTGTCTGTCTATGTGTGTGTGTGTGTGTGTGTGTGTGTGTGTGTGTGTGTGTGTGTGTGTGTGAATAACCTTGAACATTAACTGACACATACTAAAGGCTCGCTAAATATTGTCCATTATTATCTGATGGGTGGGTAATATATAATCTTTTTTCTATGGTTGAATTTGATGACTGATGGCAATGTCTCTTTTATGTGTTTGATGAGTTTGTGTGTTTAAGAAAAAAATGCAAATGAATATACAATATGTTAAATGAAAGAAAGTAGACATAAAAGAGCACATACTATATGGTTCTGTTTAGGAAATTGAAGAGTTCGACAAACGTATGCTCAGAATGGGGGTAGGTAGAAAAGGGTTTACATACCAGGCCTGAGACTAGTATCCTTAGCTCCCATGATTGGCTCCCATGGTTAGCCTATCACTGTGTTAAAAAGAACAGATATTAATTGGCTTTTTTGTGTGTTTCTAGAATTAGGTATCTGTTTAAAGCAAGTGACTTGGGAGGTGGAGGCAGAAGGATTGCAAGTTCTAGGCCAGAGGCAGCCTGCATAACTTAGCAAGACCCTGCCTCAAAACAAAAAGTAAAACATAGGCTGGTTGCAGCTCAGTGGTAGAATGCTTGCAAAGCATGCATAAGCCCCTGGGTTCAACCCTCGGTACTGAAATAAATAAGTAAATAAATAAATAGAATTAGGCAGTAGTTTAGACCAAATACACCGAAGAATGCTCTGCCCCACCATGTGGGCAGACTATATTTATGGCCAGAGGAAAGGATGTGACATACAGAAAATGGAAGTGAGATACAGAGAGCCTGATTGGTTACAACTTGTGTCTGTCTTATTCGACTGTGGTCAGAACAGTCAGCTGCTTGTGATTGGCTAATATTTGGCTACTTGTCGTAAGAGTAGGCTACAGTCTGTGTGCACAATGAGTTAGGTTACAGTTCAGAGAAACCTTTAGGCCAAACCGAAGACATGACCAGAGGTAGCTTTGTTGTTGTTGTTAGGTGCCGTTGAGTTGGTATCCAACTCATGGCAACCCTCATAGGGTTTTCGATGGCTGGCTGTTTTGGGATTGCCTTGGGAGTGGATTGCCAGGCCCTTCTCCCATTTTTGGGGTGGTGGGAATCGAACTTGGGACCTTAGAGACTGCAGCGCAGTGCTCTACCAACTGAGTTAAATCCCAGCCCAGAGGTAGCTTTAGGCCAAACAATTCAATGTAATAGTTAACATCTGGGAACTTGGCTCCCAGTATTCCCAGTGAACAGTTAACTGATAAAAGAGGTTTGTCTAAACAATGTAATTTATCCTCAATACCTGCCTTGAATTTTGGTGGCAGGCAGGGGGTGCCTACATGACCAGCTGCCCCCCCCCTTAAAACCTGGATACTGAATCTTTAATGAGTTTTCCTGAAAGATAACATTGGTAACATTTTATATGTGTGGTCACCACTCATTTCTTGGAGAACTACGTGGGTCCTGCATGACTCCGTTGGGAGAGGACCCTTGGTTGCTGGTTGCTGGTTTCCTCCATAAGTTGCCTCCCTGGACTTTTTTCCTTTGGTGATTTTGCTTTCTATCCTTTCTCTGTAACAAATGAGAACCATGAGCCCAAGTGTGTGCTGGATCCTCTGAGTTCTCCTCATCCAACCTGGGAGTCTTCTTGGGGATCCCCTCCAACACAGATGGTAACCCTTGAGTGAAGGTGGATAATAGATCAGAAGGGAATACAAGGAAATCCTTTGTGGAGCTGGCAATGTTCAATATTTCATTGACAAGTTTGTCCATAAAATACAAGCAGAATCACTGAACAGTGCACTAGAGATGAGTTACTTTATTCATCTTTCTGAGTGCATCCAACTTCTCAAAAAATTGATCAGCAAGACCCACACAAATTTAATCGCTCAGCCATTTCTCAGTGTAACAGGCATTAATTGATGGCCTACTCTAGATATAGCTAGTGAATACTTTCCACCCAGAGAGGGCTCAAAAGGGCAAAATAAGATCCCCTACATTCAAGAAGTTCACACATGGATGAGTGGCCTTCCCCACTGAAGACTGCCCGTGAAGTGCTTGGGTGAGGATGGTTTTAAGAGGCCTCTTCCCAGACCCTCAAGGAGAGGCCCATCTGTTTGTGCAGGTTTTCCTTTTATAGGCTGCCTTTTTCTGTCTCCACCCATTCCTAACCACATTATGGTGCATTACTCCATAGCGTGACTGTCTCCTAGGTACCAAACTTGGGTCCAGTATGAGCTCTTATTCCGGAGAAGCCTAATGCAATTATTAATTAAGGTCCCATAAATATGTCTAGCCTGCAGCCATAGCCCTGTGGCATCCGATCCTGTCAGATCTCAGAAGCTAAGCAGGGTCAGGCCTGGTTAGTACCCGGATGGGAGACCGCCTGGGAACACCAGAAGCTGTAGGCTTGGGAGAAGGACCTGGCAACCCCCTCCCAAAAATCAATCTGCCATTGAAAACCCTATGAACAGCAGCAAAGCACTGACAATAGTGTTTCCCCTGTTGTACAGAGGGTCGCTATGAGTAGGATACCGACTCGACGGCACCTAACAACAACAACAACAAATATGTCTAGGACCTGGTTTTCCCTTTTTTCTATTTCCAGCACGGGCTAGATTTTGCCTTAGAATCCAGGTATTTTGATCTGTGAAGGGAATGTTCTAAATTAAGACATACTGTAGTGTGGTGCAGCTGGGGTGCGGCTGCATCTTCCAAACCAGTATTACTATTGAAAGATCTGCTCTTGAGGGAGGTTTCTGGAAGAGCGAAACAAAGCAAGCAGCAAATGCTAAAAGTAGCTTATTTCCACACACTTAAGGGAAACTACATCAGTGTTGCTTTGACTGTGCTCTCCACAGATCCTGTGTAGGAAACTTAATCCCCAGTGTAGCAGTGTAGCAGGGCCTAAGGGGAAGTGTTTAGATCAACAGAGCTTCAGCCTCATGAAAGCATTAATGCCAATTATAAGAAAGCATGAGGCTGCAAGTTCACTCTCATGCTGCCCCAGGCCCCATGTACTCTTTTGCCCTTCTGTCTCCCACCATTAGATGATGAAGCAAGAGGACCCTTGCTAGATGCTGGCACCTTGCTATTGGACCCAGTCTTCAGAACTATGAGAAGTAAATTTCTTTTCATTATAAATTAACCAGCCTGTGGTATTCTGTTATAGCAATACAAAAAGGAATAAGATACATACTAAGTTCTCAGTAAATATTGGCAATTATTATCTGCTGGACAGGTACCATATAGCCCTTTTTTTCCCCCTGTGATTGAATTTCATTATTAATGGCGACATCAGGTTGTGTGTGTGTGTGTGTGTGTGTGTGTGTGTGTGTATAAGGAACATGTGTGTTTAAGGAAAATCTGATTCTTTATCCCCTAGACTTGCCATTAGCTGGAAAGGAAAGTGCCTGAGAAGAGCAGAGCCATGCAGGCTAATGAATGATGCTGATTCTTGGTAAATATAACTGGTCTGTTTTCTGGGACTACTAAGACTTGAAGGATACATTGGATAACACCTGCAGGTAGACATTTTATGTTATGTCCTTTAGGTTTTGTTTGTGCTGTTCCAAGAGGCAGTTAGAATAGACTTACCAAATCATGTATTTGCTACCTCGTATAACAACATTAATAAATTTATAAGTATTTGATGCATGCTGCTTTGATTAGTTTCAGCAGGCTGCAGATATACTTTATTTTCCTATTAAATAACTTTATTAGACAGAAAACTTGGAGTGTAAGGGCTAATGAAATTATTTCTGAATTGTAAACAAAATCCTAATTTATTCCCAAAGCAATTCATCAGCTGTATGCACACATTTACACAGCTTGAGGAAAGCAAATCATGCCTTCTACCACATTTCTGGCTTCATAAATAACACAATATGCTGCTTTATTGCAAATCAAGCAGTAAGAAACAGTTTTGTTATCCTGTTTTATAGTTATAAAATTAATTATTTTAGATTCCCATCAATTTAAAACTGACTGGTTTTTAGTTATCTATTTTATATAATGCATTCCAAAGTTTATTCCTCAGTGATTTTCTAATATTCTACAAAATGAATATTAAGATACAAGATAAAAAATAAAATTACACTCTTAATGATAAGAAATATACGTAATTTGGCTGATTGGTCTGAAAATTAGGTTATGTGATAGAACATTTTTCATCAGTTGAATGAGTCAAATCTGCAGATCCAATGAGGAAAAAAGCAATAATGTAGTTTACTGTAAAAGATGTATAGAAATAAAAATTTTGCTATTCTCAGTTGGTTCCAAGACAGATTTAACATGGTGCCTATAAGTGAAAAGATAACAGTTACCTAATAGTTATTTAAAAATCTTGGCCTTTTTCATATACTTCACTGAAAAAGACATTCATGACTGAACAATAAATATTTTTTCAAGTTAGATAATTTCCAAATATTTCAAGAAAATTGGAGAAAGATCTAATCAATGTGATAGATCCTTAAGAATTATTTTCTGTTTGGGGCATACAATTCCAAGACAGTTCAAAGAACTGATTATCAGTGGTTCAAGAGAACTTTTTCCCTCTTTATATGAAAGAGAGTACATATCTCACTCTGGTAGTAAGTAACAGTCCTTTGGGAGTACATGAACTAGTTGGGGGAAAGAAGGTCCATCCATCTCTTTGAGATGTATTAAAAATTACCCTTGATATAATTTTGCAGTCATGTGCCACATAATGATCCTTCAGTCAATGGTGGGCTGCATATATGATGGTGGTCTTATTAGCTTCTAATAGGTCCAAAAAATCCTAGCATTTAGTATTTTTACTGTACCTTTCCTATGCCTGGATATGTTTGGGAACACTCATGCTTATCATTGGGTTACAATTGCCTGCAGTATTCAGAACAGTAACATGCTGTAGAAGTCGTTGCCTAGGAAGAGGCAATAACCACAGAGCATAGGTGTGCAGTGGGCCCTGCCCTCTAGGTTTGTGTAAGTACGTTTATGATGTTTGCATGACAAGATGGTTAACAATGCATTTCTCACAATGTATCCATTATTAAGTTATACCCCATGGCATCAGATCCCGTCAGATCTGGGAAGCTAAGCAGGGTTGGGCCTGGTTAGTACTTGGATGGGAGACCACCTGGGAACACCAGGTGCTGTAGGCTCGGGAGGTGGACCTGGCAACCCACTCCCAAAGATCAATCCGCCATTGAAAACCCTATGAATAGCAGAGAAGCACTGACAATAGTGTTTCGCCTGTCGTACGTAGGGTCGCTACAAGTTGGATACTGACTCAATGGCACCTAACAACAACATGTAACAAAAGTGAAAATTATTTATGTATTGTTTTTCAATTGGGTACTACTAATAAATTTTGTGCCTGCAGCAGTACCATTGTGGTATCTGATCCTGTCAGGTCTCAGAAGCTAAGCAGGGTCGGGCTTGGTTAGTACTTGCATGGGAGACTGCCTGAGAACACCAGGTGCTGCAGACTTGGGAGAAGGACCTGGCAACCCACTCCCCCAAAACAATCAGCCACTGAAAACCCTATGAATAGCAGAGAAGCACTGACAATAGCATTTTGCTTGTTGTACTTAGGATCACTATGAGTTGGATACTGACTCAGTGGCACCTAACAATAACAATAATTTTGTAGTGCTTAAACACAGAAGATTTTTTTTTACAATTAGAGTCTAGTAGTCAGACAAAAAAGTTTTAGACTCGTGTGTTATAGAGTACAATGGGATGATCAATAAGAGACTTTAACACATAGAAATATATAGGATAAGATTCTGAGAGGGAAGAAAAACAAATAGCAGGACAAAGAGATGTAAGATCAGCATAGAGTTTCTGACTGTTGAAAGCAAAGTCTCTGTATTGTTTTCAATGGGTGATGGTGGGTGGCAAATTGCTAGGGTGTTGCAGGGTATAATAAATCCATGGGATTTATTTGAAACAGCCATGCAACTGTTTTATTTTCAAGTATCAAATTTTATAATACATTGTGAGTCTTTTGAAGCCATTTAATCTTAAAGGGAAATGGTAAGTTACAGTTTAAGTAAATTAAGAACATGTGAGGAGGTATAGTTTCCAAAACTCTTTTTCTAGGGAGTATTAGATTAAAACAATTTTTTAATGTTAATGCTGCTTATTTGGTTCCCAGGAATGGACATTCGCCAGTCTGTGAAAGCAAATGGCCTTGACTCCTGCACCTGACCTCAGAGAGTCCCCCTCCAGTTCCCTCTGCACGAAAGAGATTGGTCAGATCTGCCAACACTGCTCTGTAGACTATGCTGCTTGATTCTATTAAACATGACTCTTTTCTCAAAGCATATTTATCAAACACATACAGCATTTGCTGTGTGCCAGGCACATTCCAATTGCTTCACAAATATTAACTTCGTCAAGCCTCATAGGAACCCTGTGAGATAAGTATTGATGTTATCCCTATAAACAGATGAGGAAACTGAGGCACAGAGAGACAAAATAACGTCTTAAAGGTCACATAGCTAATAGATGATGGAACCAGCACTTCTTTCATGCTGATCTCTGTTTTTAAAAAGGGAGAAGAAAGGAATTACTCTCTGTGCTCCATGGGTGCTCATCAGACTTCTTGTGCCTCAGCCTACCCTAATCCCAGAGGTATTTCACAGTCCTGTTTCTGTATCTAGCACCTGCCCGGTTTACAAGCAAATTGGGTTCACCTGTGGGGACGCTAAAACTCTGGTATTGAGATGCAGATCGCATTGAATTTCAGTGACCTCTTTGACACAGGCCACCAGGCCCCTGAGTCACCACATAATGTCTTATTCAGAAGCCTAGGTGGAGGAGGCAGAGGAGGGCTGGATAATTCGTATTGCAGGTCACTAGCAAAAGGCCTCAACCCAGAAAGCATCAAACCGTCCCAAGAAATTATTTTTCCTGGCCTCCTCCATCCAGCCTCCTAATTCCAATTTCAGATGTTTGCACCGGGCAAAATGCTCCAAGATTTCCTTTACAGTGGCAAGGAAAACAAATTAGGCTGGCGGCGGTGAGCTGGAGGAGAGGAGCCTTTTTTCTGCCATCCCTGCCACTGTCTTCTAAATGACTTTATTGAGCTTGTCACCTGCCACAGGCAGAAGGTATGAAAGAGGCAGGAAGAGCATGGAGGGCAAAAATGACCTTCCAAAGTTTGCCATGTTGCAAAAGGAAAACCACTGGAAAAATGCAGGCCCTTCCTGAACGAAGCCAATCCCCCCTCCCCACAAAGCATCACCATCTAAAAACAGGTCCCGCATTGATAGCTAGCTTGGTATCTATCGCTGTGCCATTTGGCTCGCTGTAGCTACTTTTTTGGCAACTCTAGGACATTTCGAAATCCTTCCTATTATATAAGACACTTTTGAGGCGTGCACCAGTCCCCGCACCAGGGTCTAGGCCCTCCCCATACCAAACCTGGTGTGACAAAAACCAAAGCTTCTCTCTGCCTCCTCTGAGTCCTCCACATGACAAGGCGTGACCTTGGACCTATCCTTTTAGAATCCAGTTGGAGCCAGAATCTTGCCCAGTGGGTTTATCAACACTCCCCACCCTCCATCCCACTTATCACCCTTGCCTATCCAGCAAAAAATCTTATCTAGTCAGTTTCAATAGAGAGACTGTCCTTGATGTTGCCTTCTGGCCATTTTCCTTCCACTGACCCCCACCTTATTCCTTGGTTGTAAATTCCTACTTTTTTTTTTTTTTTTTTTTTGTCAAACTCAGAGTTGAGTCCAACCTGCCTCCCCCACCCCAGTGCAGTGGTCCCTAAACATACGGCCATGGCCCCTCTTGAATAAAATTTGCCTTACCAGCTTCAGTGTTTTGACAATTTTTTTTTCTTTTACAGGACTAAACTTTATAGGCCATGCATCCTGGTGAGAAGGACACAGGGATCAGCCAGGTCTTTCTCTAACCAGACTTGAATCTGTTAGAAAAATTCCCTCAGACCTCACCACCCCCACAGAGGCTAAGCGACATTCTAGTTGTCTCACTTGTTGGATGGATCAAAAGACAGAACTGGGGCTGGAGGTGTAGCTCAGTGGTAAAAATCGCTTGCCTAGCCTATGCCAGAAGGGTTAATCCCCAGCATTGCAAAAACAAAAGAAACCAAAGATAGAGCTGGAGAAAAAAATCATTGCTTTTGAAGAGTTATGCTAAGGTCAGGTACCAGTTAGTGGCATTGAGTAGTCATAGCTGCATGAGATGGGGTAGACAATCACTACATGAACTTGAGTTCTAATTATTCCCGATTTCTTGCCCTGCACAAAGGAATTCAGTCACAAAAAGTTGGGAGGTTGAGGGAAAAGGAAAGAAGGGAGAAGATTCTTGGTGGTCTCAGGATATAGAAAGAAAGATGGAGATATTGGCCTTAAGCGTGGGAGAGTTGTTGTTATAAGGTGCCTTCCAGTGGGTGTCCAACTCATAGCCGTCCTATGTACAACAGGCGAAATACTATTGTCAGTGCTTCTCTGCTATTCATAGGCTCTGCTGTTCAATGACTGATTGTTTGGGGATTGCTTCAGGAGTGAATTACCATGTCCTTCTTTCATTTTTCGGTGCTAGGGATTGAACCTGCGTCCTCAGAGAGTGCAGACAGGCACTCTACCAACTGAGCTAAACCCCAGCCTGGAGCAATCCTTAGTAATTATTAAGAGCACATTTTCCATTGATCGGATAACTTTTTGTATCTTAGGATGGAAATCATTACTAGTTGTGTAAGGCTCTTGATGTACTAAAGAAAATGGGGGAGGGAGACAGAGGATATTATAGTAGAATATCTCCATTCAAATCCTCACTGTGGGCTGCGTTAAGCACAGGCAATTTACTTGGTCACGCCAAGCCTCTTTCCAGATCACACTGGCTTTTGAGAATCAAATGAGACCTGAGAAACTCATCTGTTCCACATTGTAGATACTCGATAAATGTTTATTAAGAGTTATAGCCAGGCACTGTGGCACATGCCTGTAACTCAGGAGGCTGAGGCAGGAGGATGACAATGTCAAGGCCAGAGGCAGCCTATGCAATTAGGGAGACTCTATCTCAAGAAAAGGGTGAGAGCTAGAGTGAGGCTCACTGGTAGAGTGCTTGCCTAGCATGTACAAGGCCCTGGGTTCAACCTCCAGTACTGAAAAAAAAATTATAGATTAAAAAAAGTATAGATTAAAATTTAAATGTGGGTACATATTTGTCGAAGTAAAAGAATGCTAAATCTTTTTTAAATGAATGCATTACATTACAAATGCACACATTATTTTGAACCCACTTTTAAAGTTAGTTCAAAACTGAGGAATATTTGATCCATCTTCTTTAAAAAAATTAGATTGAACAAATTTGTTTTTATGGAATGAGTCTGGTTCTAATAGCACTAAGTGTTGCGCCCAAAGTTCGAGTTCCCCAAAGACCACCAGGGTGTCCGAAGTCGCATGCAAAAACAAAGAGCCTTTATTAAAGCTCGAGCTCGAGGGTACCACACCTCACCAGCTCAGTGGTTCAGTGTTGGGACCCCACTCGTTGCAGGGGGAAGGCTTATATTGTGGGTTACAAGCAGGGAAGGAGGGGGTGGAGAAAGTGAAAGTCAGATAAGGTGAGGCTTTGAGTTGCTAAAGTGTGCCATTCAGAGGCAGAGGGGTCTGCTATTGAAAGTGAAAGTGAAATAAGGTGGGGCTTTGAGTGGCTAAAGTATGCCATTCAGAGGCAGAGAGGTCTGCTACTGAAAGTCAAATAAGGTGGGGCTTTTGAGTTGCTAAAGTATGCCATTTGTATTATCTTGAGGTCTGGGAGTTCTCCGAAGTTACTGCCCATATCTACAGCCTTTTGTTCTGGCCCAGAGCATTCTGATCTAGTGATCTTTTAAAAGAATTTGTGGAGCGGCGCCTGTAAGACAGAATCCTAAGATAAGGGGGTCATTCTGGCTAACTCCCGGCTCTTGGTCAGCCTGGACATCTCACTAAGCTCCCTCCACCTCTCTCCATCTTCAGCCCCGAATATTGCTTCCATAAAGTTCATTTGACTGGGATTTAGCTCAGTTGGTAGAGCGCCACTTTGCAGTCTCTGAGGTCCTAAGTTTGATTCCCAGCCCCGCAAAAATAGGAGAAGGACATGGCAATCCACTCCCAAGACAATCCCAAAACAGTCAGCCATTAAAAACCCTATGAGGGTCGCTATGAGTTGGACACAACTCGATGGCACCTAACAACAACAACAAAGTTCATTTATTCATTAAACAAGTATCTGAGGCTTTACTGCAGGCACAGCAATATGTTCTACTTGGAAAAGTGCTACTTTCTTTTTTTTTTTTTTTTTTCGTGGTACTGGGGGTTGATCCCTGGGCCTCACGCCTGCATGCTTTGCAAGTGCTGGACCACTGAACTGCACCCCCAGCCCTTTTATTTTTTTTCCCTTATTTCCTGAGACAGGGTCTCGCTAAGTTACATAGACTTCCTCTAGTCTCGAACTTGCAATCCTCCTGGCTCCGCCTCCCAAGCCGCTGGAATTATAGATGTGCGCCACCATGCCCAGCTGAAAAGTGCTGCTTTCTGACCATGGGATGAATTCTCTACAGTTTACACAGTTCTTCCCCACGCATTATCTCTTTTGAGTTGTGTACTGGAGGCAAGGTACATTTTCTGCTTTTTTATGAAAGAGGATGCAGAGTGCATCACGTGTTAATAGCTGAATTGTCTGCCTTATTATTCACAGATTGAAGTCTTGATCCCGTTTCTCAGAATGTGACTGTATTTGAACACAGGTCCTTTAAAAAGGAAATTAAGGTAAAATGAGGTCATAAGGGTGTTGTTGTTAGGTGCCATAGAGTCATAGTGACCCTATGTACAACAGAATGAAACACTCCCTGACACTGTGCCATACCCGGCACTATGTCAGTGTTTTTCTGCTATTCATAGAGTTTTCAAGGGCTGATGGTTTCGAGATTGTTTTGGGAGTGGGCTGCCGGGTCCTTCTTCCATTTTTTGTGGTGCTGGGGATCAAACCCAGGGCCTTAGAGAGTACTGACTGGCACTCTACCAACTGAGCTAAACCTTAACCCCTATAAGGGTACGGTAGGGTCCAAACTACGGAGTGTCCATAGAAGAAAAGAAAGAGACATCAGGGATGTGCACACAGAGGAAAGACCATGAGAAGTCACGGAGAGAAAGTGACCGCCTGTCAGCAGAGGGGCGAGGCCTCAGAGGAGGCCAAATCTGCCCACACCTTGATCTTAGACTTTGCCGCTAGTATTATGAGAAAATAAATTTCTGTTTAAGCTACCATCTCTGGTATTTTGTTATGGTACTTCAGGTGGCCTGTGGCACTTACCTTATTCCTGTACTGGAAGCATCAATGGCTCCTACTGACCATAAGTAAGGTCTAATTTCTGATCATGCCATTTATTACAACTTGAGCATCTCTAACTCCAAAATTGAAAATCCACAGTGCTCCCAAATCTGAAACTTTTTGAGGGATGATATAAGACATCTGACTTCCTGTAATAAGTCACAGTGAAACACAAGTGCACTAAAAATATTGTATAAAGTTACCTTCAAGCTGTGTGCATAGGTGTATATATATGAAACATCAATGAATTTTTGGTTTAGACCAATTTTAGGTCTCATCCCCAAAATATCTAATTATGATTATATAAATATTCCAAAAAAAAAAAAAAATCTGAAATCTGAAACACTGGTAGTCCTGAGCATTTTGGGAAAGGGATGCTAAAGTTGTGGTTGTGAAAAAGGCCTTCCTAAACTGCCTTTCTGCCTGCAGCCGTAGCCCTGTGGCATCTGATCCCGTCAGATCATGGAAGCTAAGCAGGTGCGGCCTGGTTAGTACTTGGATAGGAGACCACCTGGAACACCAGATGCAGTAGGCTTGGAAGACAGACCTGGCAACCCACCCCCAAAAAACAATCCACCATTGAAACCCTATGAATAGCACAGAAGCACTGACAATAGTGTTTCACCTGCTGTACAGAGGGTCGCTATGAGTTGGATACTGACTCGATGGCACCTAACAACAACAACAAACTGGCTTTACTGAAAAGCATTGCAGAGCCCCAAGAGGCATCTGAAGGTCTCCGGCCCTAGTCCTAAACCCACAGTCAGTTTTGTTGTTGTTGTTAGGTGCCATCGAGTTGAGTCCAACTCATAGCGACCCTATGAAAATCCTATGGATAGCAAAGAAACACAGTCAGTTTAGATCTGGGAAACTGTAATTGATAAACATCTCTTTGACAAGGCGCCACACCACCATACAGTGACGGCAGAAAGCTTCCTGAAAACACCCTGCAATACCAGAAAGACGGCTTAATTATGTGTACCTCTTGCTCTTGCCCCCAACTTTTCCTCCATTTAAATCTGCAGCTCATGTAAGTTCCCCCAAGATGGACTCGGGGTTAATCATTACCCTTCCCAGTTTGCACATTGATTAAATCTGCTTTCTCTGCTTTTCATCATTACTTATCTCTTTAATTGATGTACTGGGGACAGCGTGACAGAGCCTAAATCCAGGAACTGGGGGCTTTGCCTTAAAATCCAGGAACAGTTTTGGTGAGCCTGTCAGGAGTATACGCCTTTGGTTTTTGTTCCCCCCCCCCCCCCATGAACCCTCCACCCCCCATTGTGAATCAAGTCTGGACAAAGAAGAGAGATTAAAATGTGCTGGCATAATTTATATTCCAGGGACTCTTTTTATCTTTCCATTTTTGTTGGCCTTGGCTGCTTTATAAGCCACTATTTGGAGAGGCAGAGAAAAGAATATTTGGATTCTACAGGTCTGAAGTTTAAATTTCTTGATAACCTCTTTCCTTGTCAGTTTTGAGATTATTTTATGCTGTTTGGTTTCTGTTTAAACCCATCTGTCTGATTCCTTGTCTTCGGGCCTTTTAAGCCATTTGGGTTCTTTTAAACTATCTGGGTGTCTTTATGTGATAGGAAATGTAAAATTCTGTAATTTTGCATCAGTAACTTGTTGTTGTTAGGTGCCATCAAGTCGAGTCCGACTCATAGCAACCCTATGTACAGCAGATCGAAACACTTGCCGATTCTGTGCCAGGCAAACCATCTTATTTATGTTTAAGCCCATTGTTGCAGACACTGTGTTAATCCATCTGGTGGAGGGTTTTCCTCTTTTCCGTTGACCTGCCACTCTTCCAAACATGATGTCCT
>VMDO01016668.1:0-47155 GCA_007922755.1 Pedetes capensis
GGTAGTGCCATTTACTAAGCCAAAGAGGAATGAATAGAAAAACTAGAAGTTTGTTTTTGGTATGTTAGACTGGAGTTGCCTTTTAGACATCTAAGTGGAAATGTCACACTGGCAGCTGGATATGTCAGTCTGGAGCTCCTGTGCGTAGGTGCAATGTGTAGATAACCACTTGGTGAGTCCTCAGCATGTTGATGGTATTTAAAGCCACGGTACTAGGTGAGCTCACACAGACACATAATGTAGAGAATATATCTGTGGATTGATCTCAGGAACTCCAGCATGCAGACATTAGGAAGAAGAGAAAACTCTAACAAAGGATCATGATAAAGGGTGGTCAGTGAGGTGGTGGTAGTATGTATGGGGAATATAGAGAGAATGTACACCAAGTAAAAGGGTGTCTCATTACATTTTTTAAATTTAATTTACTCTCTTACTCTCTAAGTTAAAAATTTCTCACTTTCTCCTCTCTTCCCAAATCTGCATCTATCCCTTCTCTACCCAACCCAATCTCTCTATCAGTTTATGATACTGGTTCAAATTTCACTGAGGAAAAAAAAGAGCTACCTTGAAGAGAACTATAATCTTCCCATCAACACACATATCATCTGTATCTACTTTGCCTTTCCATCTAGGAACAAGTGAACTGTCTGCTCCATCATAGGATGGACCCCTCCACTCATTCACTGGATCCAAATTCCTTTTTCCTTGTCCAAGGACTCTATTCTTGAAATTATCATTCTCTTATTGCATCATCAGTCATTCCCATGTTGCTTGTATCATTCCTATTATCATATGAACATACAGTAATTTCCCATCCTACAAAAACAGAACTGAACAAAATAAAAGCAAAGGATAAAATCCTTCTTTACTTCTATATCTCCTTCCATCTTCAAGTTTCTTTTCTCCTCTCTATAGCCAACTATGGGTAGGATGCCTGAATGTACTGTACCTACATCCTCACCTCTTGTATGTGCATGTTAACCTTTGTTCTTTTATAGAATCTATTCAGATGGTCATATGATTTTCCTCCTTTAATTGCTTATTGTGGAAATGACATTTATAAATTTTCCTACTTTTAAGCCATTTTCCACTCATTGGTCAGTCTTTTCTTTTTTGTTTTGTTTTGTTAGATATTTTTCCTATAAATATCCAATGTGGAAGTTTTATATTTGTCTTTATGATTAAGAAAGGATGAAGTTTTCCTGTCACAAACTGTCCTTGTGTGCTTTTGTACTTAATATTATACTTGATTATTATTAGTAGATTATACTAGAAAATAAAATCAGAGTTTGCAAATATTTTTTCATATACTTTTCTTTGGAACAGTTTGGAATAGTTTAGGTATTCCTCAGAAGGTAAGTAGAACTTGCCTTCAAATTAATAAGAATGTGTTTTTAAAATATGAATTGAGTAGTCCCTAATATACTTTAATAGTTGCAATTTAGGTTTATGGTTAAGTTTTGGTAAATTGCATTTTTGTATAAGTTTATACATTTTGTATAAGTTCACAAATACTTCATAAGGCAGTTCATATTTTATCTTTTAAACCATTCTATATATGTAGTTTTATACCTCTCTCATACTTAATATGCATTTATTTGTGTTTTCTTTTCTTGATCATATCTACCAGAGTTTTCTCAATTCTTTTAGATTTTTCAGAAGTGTTTTTTCCTACTTTATTTCTTTTTTATTTTTATCTTTTTTTATTTTTTAATACTTTCTTTGAGCTTATTCTATTGTCTTTTGTGCTGAGGAGCAAACCCAGGGCCTTGCGCATGCTAGGCAAATGCTCTTCCAATAAGCTGCAACTCCAGCCCTATTCTTTTGTTTTCTGACTTTTTAAGTTAGAAGTTGTTCACATTAATTTTTGGACATTTAACTCTTTCTAATTAATATAAGTAGGGAAGTCTACAAATTTAGGTTAAACCTGAAGAAATTGCTGATTTTTGACTGCTATTGATCTTTTTAAAAATAGCAATTTCCTATGATTAACTTAATGTTTCCCTCCATGTATTGCTTTCACAGTTCCTCACAAGTTTCAGTATGCAACATTTTATTAATCAACTCCAAGTTTAAAAAAATTCATTACAATTTCTTCTTTGACTCATGAATTATTTGGAAGTGTGCTGGGAGTATATGCTTAGGATTTAAATATACAAACTTATGGACATTCAAATCTGTCTTTTTCTGTTATTCTTATTCTTGACATCTAACTGAACAGCATTTTGTTAAGAGAATGTGGATTGTGCTAAAGAGAAAACTATTTGGGCACTTGTTAAAAGATGGTAAGGAAGGCTTTATTTAAGGAGAATATTACAATGAGATCTTACAGTAAAGAGGGAGATTGATCTCCAATCTGTACATAACAAGGACAAGTAAGGATTTATAGCCAAGCATCAGAGTGGAAGGAGAGAGGTCAATCAATAGAAAGTACGGAGAAGAAAACATTAGGGAAGGGAGATTTGGGCTAACCTGACTTATAGGATTCTTTCTGAAGGAAGGCCAGGATAATAAGTTATCACGGGAAGGGAATGAAAAGCTTAATCCAATTCGAGGGTGAAGGGTTCTCACTAAGCTGACCCAGCAGAACTTCTGCTAAAACTGGAGGAAGTGGACCAAGGACAGGGCCCAAAGTAGAGCCTCTTCCAGAGATGGCTTAGCAGAGCCTGCTTCAAGATTAGTCAAGAAGAAAAGTCTTTGTCATGCAAGTAGAAGAGTGGCCATTGGTGGAGGGGTGGGGGAGGGGGAGGAGGGGCACAAGAGGGTAAGGGGAAGTTATCTGTGCAATGTATAATGAAATGCATATATGGAAATGTTGCAATGAAGTGCATGTCAGAATGAAGCATGTTAAGTTGTACATTAAAAATTTCCAATAAAAAAAGAAGAAAGTCTTTGTCAAGAAGATGAGCCTGATCTCTACTGCAAAGCCCCATTGAAGCAGTCTTTAATTGTCTCTGGACCATTTCTAACAAGCACTATGAATGTAGTTTTTCATAACAGCTATATATTTAAGTTTGTAGAGACTTCTCAGTGATTTAGTTCTGAAAATGTTCCTTTAGAAAATGTTTCATATAGATTAAAGACATAGACAATAAACAGAGCCAAGTCAGATTTCAGCTTTGCACTTAGATATACCCTATCACAATTTTATGACAATTAAATGAATTAGTTAATATCAGCCAAGTGCATATTACTACTCCTTGGCACATAATAATCACTCAATAAGGAAATGAGCTAGATGATGACAATGATTAGGAAAATAATGTGTCCAAATGATAGGAATGGGATATGTGTACATACACATTCATGCTTGATAATTGAGTTGTTCCAATCACATAGATCTTACTTGTGATTTTGTGTGCTTGACTAGCAATAATCAAAGCTTGTTGAAGTTTCCTAATATGTATTCCTAATAGTGTATGTAACCTGTAATATATCTAATAATATCATTATCCTAATTTCCTTTTAGTTAATAGTAGTATATTTTTAAATTTCTGTGTCTTAACTTTTAGATGTACCACTTATAAACAATGTAATTGTGTAATTGGATAATACTTTTAAAAAATTCCAACTACTATTCTAACTGGCAAATTTTAATTCAGTTACATTTATCATGGTTAGTTATATATTTGGACTTCTTTCTTCTTCTTGGAGTAATTGTTGTTTCTCAGTATTTCTTTCATCACATTTTTTCCTCTTGCTTTTTGTCTTGGATATGGCTAAATCTTTCAGTTAATTTGCTTGTTTTCTACAGGAACTTTGATGATTCTCATGTAAGAGTTACACAGATCCTTCCAGCAAGCATTTGGAAATATGTGGGGATGCTTTTTGTCTGTCACAGTGACTGGGGTGGGTACTGGCACTTGGAGGGCAGAGTTTAGGGACACTGAATATCTTGCAGTGGCTATGATGTTCCTTCCTCATGAACGATTCTCCTGTACAATATGTCATTTTCATTCTCCTTGAAAATCTTTGCTCCATTGGTTGAAAGTAATATGCTATTTCAATTCTTTAGTCAGCCTTGGTTCCCCCTTTACTAATTGAAGGATCCTAGAATATTTGTGGTTTACCCTTCTTGTAGGGGCTGAGATTTAGCTCAGTTGGTAGAGCACCGCTCTGCAGTCTCTGTGAGCTGGGGTTTAGCTCAGTTGGTAGAGTGCTATGCTGCACTCTCGGAAGACCTGGGTTTGATCCCCAGCACCACAAAAAACAGAAGGACGTGGCAATCCCCTCGTGAAGCAATCCCAAAACAATGAGCCTGAAAACCCTGTGAGGGTCGCTGTGAGTTGGACCCGACTCAATGGCACCTAACAACAACAGCAAACCTTTCTTGTGTTATATATGCTCATATCCAGAATTTTAGTTTCACTATTTTTAAATTTTGAGCACAAGAATTTAGACATTATTACTTTATATTGATGATATTTATAATTTCCCAATGTTGTATATCATTCTTTCTTGAGTCTCAGAGTTTTCCTCAGAAAACTTCTTTTCTTACTGAAAGTGCTTTTATTGTAGGACTATTGCTGGTAAATTATGTTATTTTTTAATTGTAAAATGCCTTGTTTTGCCATTATTCTTGAAGTTTTTCTTAAAACAATTTAGTTACTGCTTCCAGGAGATCATATTCTTCTGATTTTTCTTCTGGCTGACTGGTTGCACTTCAGTCTGCAGTGCTTGTTCTTCCAGATTTCTGTAATCCCTCAGTGTTCCAAATCCTGTCCCCTTATATTTCCCTAACCTCTCAATGTTGATGTGTCCCATGGATGGTCCCAGGAATCTTGTCCAGTTTCATGACTTTTCTATCCTATCTACTGCTGACTCCAAAATTTACATTTCTAGTTCAGCCTCACAAATGAACTCCAACCACCTGGATCCACTCTGGCATTTTTCTGTGGGTGAGTACTACACATTTAAAAGTTAACATGCCAGAGCTGAGCTTCTGATCTTCCTTCTGTTCACTCCTGCTCCTTTATGAAGAGATTTCCTCTGCCGAGTGAAAGTCAATTATATCCTCTCAGTGACCCATCAAACAACTCTCTCTTTCATAAACCACTTCAAAACCCCGCCAAATCCTTCCACTCTACATCATATAGGATTACTTCTGACCATTTGCATCATTACTACCATGCACTTAGCAGCAGGCTCACCATAACCTAAACTTTGCAGTAGCTTTCCAACTGGTTTCCTTGTTTTTCTTTCCTTTCCCTCTTATAAGCTCTTGTCATTCAAGTCATCCTTTAAGAATGTGAAGCAGGCTGTGGGCTGGCTCTGCCCAAAATCCTCCAGTAGCTTTCCAGTTCACTTAGACTGAAAGCCCAAGTCCTGACCGGCCTGGATGTCCAGTGGAATGGCTTTCCCACGTGCACCTTCTCTCCAACCTCATTTTCTGCTGTGCTCCCTGTCACCCCCTTCAGTGACCACATTGGCAGCGTTGCTGCCTTTCACCATGCCCTTGGGCTGCCCCAGAGCCTGTCAACTTGCCTATCTTTCCCTGCAGCAGTTTCTGCAGAGGTGCCCCATCAGCTTCTTCTCTAACTTCCCTCAGGTTTTTGGTCCAAATATCACTTTTTCATTGAGAACTTCTCAGACTACCATAATATTAAAAATTATAAACTCTCCCTTCTGTTGGCACAACGGCTCCTTTTCTGTTTTGTTTTCCTCCCTAGCATCTGACATATTTAATGACATTGTTATCTGTCCTCAACACTCTCATCACTACAATGTAAATTCTACCAAGGCAGTAACTTTTTTTTCTGTTTCTGACATACAGTAATTTCTTTATAAATACAGATTCATCAAAAAAATCCATTAGTATGCTTTGATATTATTTTTTCTGTGCTTTTTAAAGTATATTTGGCCCCCTACCCCTGTTTCTGCCCAGAAACTTACTGTCAAGCATTAGGTAGTTGCTGCTTTCTTTCTGACTCACTTGATTTTCTCCTTGTTTATACTTCTTCAATTTTTACTGCAGTGCATCTTGGAGTGGATTTTTATTTGTCCTGCTTGGTAGATATTGTGTCTCTTGCATCTGTGGATTCATATTTTTGTAAAATCAGTTTTGGAATATTTTCTGCCATTACCTCTTCTAGTGTTGCCTTCCTACATTGTCTTATTCTCTCCTCTGGGACACTGGTAGGGGGGATTGTTAGATCTTTTCATTCTGTCCTTCATTTCTCTGTATCTCTTTAATGTTACATATTTTGTTTTCCTGTGCTACATTCTGGATAATCTCTTTATATCTGTTTTCTAGTCACTGATTCTATCTTCAGCTTTGCTGAAATGTTGTTATACCATCTACTAAATTTTTATTGTAGACAATAATGTTTTTTATTTGTAAAGTTTTACTAGTCATTGAAAAAGTCTGCTTGGTTGTTTTCATAGCTTCTACAGAGCATTTGTGCTGCTATGAACAAATATCACAGACTAGAATTTATAATGATAGAAATATATTGGCTCATGATTCTGTAGAGTGGGAAATCCAAGATCTAGAAGCCAGCATCTGACAAAGGCCTTCTTTCTGTGTCATCCTGTGGTGGGAGGACAAAGAGAAGGTTAGAGAGCAGGAGGAAGGGGCTGAACTTACCCATCTGTAAGAATCCATTCTTTTTTTTTCTTTTTTTTTTTTTTGGTGGTAGTGGGGTTGAACCCAGGGCTTCGCACTTGTATGCTCTGCAAGTGCTGGACCACTGAGCTGCACCCTCAGCCCAGTTTTGTTTTTTGTTTTTTTTTTTTACTTTTTGAGACAGGGTCTCGCTAAATTACACAGACTGCCTCTGGTCTCGAACTTGTGATCCTCCTGCTGCCTCCACCTCCCAAGCCGCTGGGATTACAGGCATGCGCCACCGTGCTCGGCAACCCATTCTTGAAATAACTAACCCACTCCTGTGATAATAGCATTAATCCATTCCTGATGGCTGTGCCTTCATGACCCAAATACCTTGTATTAGACTCTATTTCTCAACCTGACACATTGGGGATCAAGTTTCCAACACATGATATTTGAGAAATACATTCAGTCATAGCATACTGTTGGCTTGTTTCATGCTTTAATCTGTTACCTCTAGTTTTTTCATTGATGGGCTTTTGTCCTATTTCTAACTGTTAACTGAAGTCTTTGACCAGATGTAAAGCTATTGTTCATTGTTTTGGTTCTTGCTCATGGTATATTTAGTGATTTTTTTTTTAAAGTATAAGCTCATGTTTAGTTGACCTTAATCTATAGGAGTCCTGTGGGCCTATACTGGAAATATTTCTTTCCAGAAAGTATTCACATTTGTTTCTGCTCTGAGCTGTGGTCCCATCAATCCGGGACTGCTTTAGTCTCTTTGAAGTATTTGGATTAACTGGAGAGTCTGAGGCTTCTCCTCCCTTGCTTTGCAGCTGTCCTGAGTCTTAGTCTCAGCATATCAGTCTATGTCTGCCTTCATCATACCCTGCTCCCATTTCTCATTTTGAACTGCACAGTCCTCCCTACTTAGGTTTCAGCCTTTGGGTTTGTTTTGTTTGGTGGTTTTGGTAGCTGTCGTACAGATGCTTGGATATTTTTCTTAGTTCTTGCAAACCCAGCAGCTCTCTAAAGTAGTATGTTTTATTCATAATCTACTTGATTTGTAGCAGAAGGGCTCTTTGTCAGAAAATCTAGCAGACTGTACCATTCTGTGGAAGCTGTCATTCTGTCTTAAAGCTACTCTAATCAGGCTTTCTTCTTCATCATTTCATTTCATAAACTATGCTTGTCAGGGTCATCACTAACTTAGATTGCTGGATCCAATGATCAGTCTTTATTTCTTTCCATCCCTTAATGTGATTTCTCTCCACCTTGTGAATGACAACTTTAACATTCTGTTATATAACCTGTTGAATAGCTTAGATTTGAATTGCTTGATTTTTTCCAAAATGCCTTTTTCATGTTAGAGTGAATAAGAAGATGGCTAAGTAGGTCTTCAAAGGTGGCCCACTCTGATAGCTAATCCTGCTTAGAATCACTGCCACACACATGGTTCAAGAATCCAAAGGAGTAAGTGCAGTACTAACAATAAATCAAAGGAATTGTGTATTACTGAAAATCCCCTACACTCATGAGCAATATTTTCCCTTTAACTAACATATCCTCTTAACAAGTAAGATGCTTCCTTTTGACATCTCTCCTCAGAACTAAAAACAGAGAAAAATTATTGCTTCCTCACTGCTTCTGTTAAGTTTTTTCAGAAGTTTAGAATATAATTGCCCACCTATTAGTACTGGCTGGTGCTGGAGGTGATGCTAATTGTTCTGGTGTTTTTGTGTCTTCTTGATTTATCTATACCTTATAGGCTATTTTGTACTTTGGACTGTATTACTTTATTAATAATGACTGAAGCTACTCTTGATGAAATTACGCAATTCCCACAAAGACAAGCTCATTCAGTAAATACTATTAAGACTAAATGCAGTCATCAGAATTCAGGATAAAATTTTGTTTGTCCTGTAAGTCTTTTAAATCAGGACAGAGGCAGATATTGAGATTTGATTATGTCATTGGCTCATTATTTGTACAAAAGTTGGGAAACTGCATATATTTATGTACCTCTTAATTTCTGTGCTACTTATTGTTTGTTTAAATTAGTTACATCTGAGGTAAGGTCAACCCCCAAACCTGGTTGCTTTCTAAGTATATCATTTCAATTCTCAAGTAATTGTCTTCTGTATCTACCATGTGTTGGGACTTATCTGAAGATATAAATGGAAGAGTAGCTACCTGATTTCGTCTCTATTGTAGATCCAATTGCATTTCCTAATACAGATTCAAAAGAAGCTAAGGTGCTATTTCTTATTAACCCATGTCAAATTCAAATATCCACTATAATAAAAAGCCTTTGGAACATGCTTGCATCTGTGTGAGTTAGTTGATTTGGATTGGATAAAACCTGGACGCATAGATGATTAAGGTCCTTTATGAAGGAATAAAACTTTAAATAATCAGAGATAAAAAAAGAATTTTATGATAATGACATATATAGAAGTTGTGAAACCTAAAATAGCTTATGTATAAGACAGAAGACAGCTACATTTACTCTGTTGCTTAAATTCATCATGCTAAGTTTTAATATTAGCTGCCATTACCCTTGAACTAACCAAACTGTGAGATTTTTACATAAAAAATTAACTGAATCTTTATGGTAAAGATGGACAAGCTTACATCTTAAAAACCAATTTACTATTTTTACCATATGTACGTATTTATAGTCAGAAAATAATAGAAATTTGTTAAGACTCAATGTCACATTCAAATACAGTTTTTATAAACTATAGTGTGTCTCCTGGGAGAAAGATGTGTCAATCCACTTCCAAAGCAATCCTGAAAACAATCAGCCATTAAAAACTCTATGAAGGTCACTATGAGTCAAACTTGACTTGATGGCACCTAACAACACCAACATAATGTGTCTTCACTTATATTTTTGAATTCTTTCAAGATTATGATGTAGAATACAAACCTAATAGTAAGTCCAGTTTTTCCTTCTCATAGAAAATAAATACTAGGTAACCCAAAGCATGCTCTGGTACATTTAATTTGAAAAGGCAATTGTTATTTGTGATTATAATTGCTCATTTAATCTCCTTGAGTTTAAAATGTGAAATTCTTTGAAGTTAGGTCCAAATCAGGTTGTGTTAGTTTTGTGAGCATGTGTACATGTGTGGGCATGTGGAGATGTTGGTAGTGGTGGAGGGATGGAAAGAAAATACAAAGACTTATGTTTTAAAGGTTTCTTTGAAAGAATGCTGAGTAACATTGTCAACTCTTTTATTATATTTCATCAAATAAGCAGTTTAGAATTCAGATTTTTTGGTGTTGGGTTGGAGATTTGAGTTCTCATAAGCCGATAAAAGGAAATTGTTTGTGAGTTTGCTCCAGTGGGAATGAACCACCTATACTCAACATAAAGCAGTGAAGTCGGTCTCTTTCGCTACTGCTCCTGTATACTACGTCCAGGTAGGGAACCTGAGGGTGTCCTCTGTGGCACACCTTAAAGACACAGATGAAACATCTCTAGCTATAGGCTGTCTCACTTACACACAGGCCTCCCTGAGGTAAGAATATAAGTATTATAGTTAGATGTTGTTGTAAATATAAGCAGAAATTAAGGAGCAGAATTTTGAGAACTTTTTTTTCCAGTTTTATTGGTCAGTAAACATCCTTTATTGTGTAGGCACAGGTGAGACTATTACCTGAGGCATGGAGAACAGCTGTCCTGGGGATATCTGGAGTATCCTTTGGTTGTGTCAGAAGCTGGCATCAGGAGTCATGGTAGAGGCCTTGGAATCGACAACCTTAGAAAAGGAGGTTTCTTTTCTTTCTAAGGGCCAAGAGGGATGCTGATATGAAAGACTAATGGTGCAAAAAACAGATTTCTTGACAAGATTCCTGATTTTCATGTTAAAATCATAGGTATAGAGTTCACTTTACATGATTTATATTTATTTTAGTTAAGATGTACTAAATATTTCAGTTAATTGACATATATATTTCAGTTAACTAAAACTCTTAACTCCATGTGTTGATAGTGCTTTATGGGATGGAAGCAGCATGGATGGGCAGAATATATTTAAATATTTTTGACTAAATATGTCAGTAACAGAAAGGATAATACTGAAATTATTAAATAGGGCTTTTGTAAAAAGAGGTGATGGAAAAAAGGGTTACCAAATCACTTCAATAACTCCATTATTGAATGCTTTTCTCATGTGAGATACTGGTCTAAGCACAATGGGGGATTCTAGCTGTCCTTAAGGAGCTTGCTTCTGCCTGATTGAGGAAATACAAGTGTTTGCACCTAAGTGTAATTCAGGGTCGATATAGTGCAATGTGTGCTATACCAAAGTACAAAGTGCTAGGGTACACAGAGTGGAAAGCACTTCTGTTAGGGAATAGCAAGAGCTGGAGAAAAATCTTATTGATGAGGTAGAATTTTAGTTGGACCTTAAAATTTAGGCAGAGGTAGAAAAAGAGGCATTTTAAACTATAGAGGTAGATAATACAGAGTATCCTAAAATAAGTAGGAAGAGCCAGGCATGATGGTACATTCCTATAATTCCAGCACTTGGGAGGCTGAGGCAGGAGGACTGATGTGAGTTGGAGGCCAGCCTGTTCTACATAGCAAATTCCAGCCTGGCCTACTTTACAAAGAGAGACCTTGTTCCAAAATACCAAAGAAGAATAAGAAAAAGGAAGTGGAAAGAATGAAAAGTGTACAAGGCTGGAATGCCAGGTAGGCAGGAGGCGTTAGTTGGGAGGGAGATCAGGTTAAACAGTAGGTTTATGACTAGGTCACAGAGCACCATGAATGTCATGACAAGGAGTTTTCCCTTTATTTTATAGCAAGAGTTATTGAAGATTTTTGAGTAGTGTGTTTATAGGATGAGATTTGTGTTTTAGGAAGATAATTACTGGCAATGAGAGTTAATTTCTACAAATACATATTGAGCACTTGTGCAGGAGAATACAAAGATGGCCGAGACATTCCTACTCTCACAGAACTTTGTCTATTGTAGTGGAAAAAATGGATTTGAATCAGAGAGACCAGTTAATAGGCTTTGTAATGGTCTCCTTGAAAGATTATAAAATTTTAAACTAGGCCAGGAGTGAGGGAAGTGGAAAGTATGGGGCAGAATCAAGAGACACATCAGAAAATTATCAATAGGACTTGAAGCTAAACACAGAAGAAAGCAGGCTGAGGGATGACAGGAAGGACAGCCTGAGTTCTATTTTGGAGCATGATATGCTAGGATAATATCTATGAGAAGAGCTATAAAAGGAATTTAGATATAGAAGAAAAATGGGAACTAGAATTATAAATTTGGAAGATGTTGGCAGTATAGGTAATGAAATTGTATGCATGGTTTAGATCTCCTTTTGGAACAGTGTAGTAAATGGGGTGAAGGTTTGAAAGACACATGGCATTATGAATTTCAGAAGCGTTTGGACATAGAGGAGACTTAGTGTAAGAAAACTTAAGAGAGTATTAAGAATGAAGATTGGTTAGCAATGTCACATGCTTTGTGGAGGTCAACTAGCATGAAAGGTAAGGACAACTCATGGATTTTTTTTTTCTTAAATTAGAAAATTACTGTCCACCTCTGGAGACCAGTGTTAGTAGAGAAGTAGGATCAGCAGCTTCCTTAGATTGCAGTGGAACGAGGAGTACATGTGAGGTGCAGCAATAGAGAAACAGATATTTTATTAACCCATTTAATCCATAAATGTCTATTGAGTATTTGCCTCTCATTTGTGAAGTGAGGGGAAGAGGATAAATGGAATAATTATATGAAGGAGAAATCAGGGTCAAAGAAAGATTATTTTTTGATGGGGAAGATGAGCCTCTAGCAGAAGGAAAGCATTAGTACAGAGGAAGAGACTGGGCTAAAAAAATGAAAAATAAATAATAGAGCCAAGTTTCCAACAGGTCAGAAGGGATGAACTCGTAAGCATAGGTGGAGAGGATTCACTTTGGCCTAGAAGAGTTCTCAGATGTGTGGGGAAAAGGATAGGGTTGATCTGAGGCTGCGTGTCTCAGCTCTCAGTTTTAATCCACAAGAACGGGTTTTCTCTAAGGCTTGTTATTATTTGTGATAATGTTTGTGAAACGGCATGAAAATAGTATTTTTCTTTGGTGTAGATCCTCACATTTTTTCAAGTAAACAGAGCTCTTTAGACACCATTTGCAAGGTATTTTGGGGCTGCAGTGCTGACTCCACCTTGTCACTTAAGATGCCATTACAAAATGGAGCCAAGTATAGGTTTCACTAGAGTAGTCACTAAGTAAAAGTACTCCTCAGCAGTAATTTGCTTGCTGTGTGGATCATAATGGCTGTTCTCAGGAAATGACTCCTGCTGGAGCCAAGTGGTAAGCGTGAGAAATAACAGCAGTGTCAACCTTTGAGTGTGTAATGATGTAAGTAATACTTTAAACATTTTTAAGAGCATAAGGAGCTATATTTTCATTTATAAAAATGTGTTTGGAGTGTGCCTTAGTCTTGCAGTGTTGCCCCCAGGGAGAGCTTCTCTTTGTTTCAACTTGTATTGCCAGAGTGACTGTCCCCTTGTGTGAGTTGTGGAAAGTGTTTGGAGAGGCTAGTTGAGACAGTCTCACTGTGGGATGAAAAAGCTGATGTTGAAACTACTTTGACCGTGAAGGTGTTATTTAATAACGATCCATCTTAGGAAGGTTCACCAGGTAGCATGGGAAATGGATATCTTAGAGGGTTTAGAGCAATCGAGGAGAGATCAGAGTTGATGAGAAAACCTAACCTTGATTTAATGTAAATTGCTCAGAAAAGTGAAGGAGGAGGGATCCAGGGAATCCTGTTTTCATTATTGACATGAACTGTCTTGACATTCACATATCCTAAGTGGGAACTCTACACACAGGCAAGAATGAGAGGAGGTGAGGAAAGCTCTAAAAATTCTACATTGTGAAACAATTTCCCCTGCACACAAAGGAATAAAATGTGAATGAGACATTCCTTTCTATTAGGAAATAAACAAGCTATACTTTCAAACATTTTCTTGAATTACATGTTTTCATCTAAAGGACTGACCTATTCCTCTCCTTCTTTTCAGATGGTGGTTTTTATTGCTTAGTTTTTGCTACATCATCAAAAAATCTCATATATTTCTTATTGGACATGAATTAATAATGCTTTACCTGCAACACAAAGAACTATTAAAGTGATAAAAAGACAATGAGTGTATTTCAGCTCTCCAATAAAAAACAAAAATCCTCTTCTCTTCCCCACTAGACTATTAAATGCTAAAAAAAATCTATAGGCTTTCTGCAAGTAGGGTCACATTAAAGGTCTACTAAATAAGTAAGTTAATTAAACCTTGACATTCTAAAGCAATTCTGAAAAGTTCTAATTAATTTTTAAACAATATTGAAAAAATGATTTGGAACCTCACATTCTTTAAAAATATTATAACCCAATCAATCCCACAACACACTATGCCACAGTAAGCTACTGATTTTCTAATGGTTAGAAACACAGTTCGTTGGTGTGGATAAGCAATCATGATAGCCTGAAGGGGAAAATCCACTGAGGTTTTTTAGGAGTGACCAGAATGTTTAATGGTTTATTGACTTTGCCTAGTATTTGCTTTGTTTCTTCTTTGATAGTGTGTTGAGGCACAGAAACTAATGTATTCAACTGCAATAATTTTTTATTGAAGCCAGTGTTTACAAAAAGTTGTAAGACTGACTTTTTTGACTGGATTTGGACTTTTTCCCCATGGAATTCTCCAGTTATGTTCTCTCAACTGCATAGTGAAGATATAACCACTTCTTGGTCTCTGGTCAGGATTCATCTAACTTCTTTGTTATTGTTGCTTCTGCTGTTGTTACTTGCATGAGTGTTGAATAGTTGATGAGACTGTGTGCTCAGTTACAGGAGAGGTGATGTGGTATAGTAGGAAGCTGAATTTGTTTGGAGACTGGAGGCCTGAGCTCAAGGCTGGTGATCTTTCTGAAGTGTGCAGCTGCTCTTGAGATAATATGACTTCATCTGCAGCAGGGTTTGTTACCACCTGTGTGAGATTTCCTGATGTGTTTATTAAAAAGGCAAATTTAAGAGGCACAATTCCAACCTATTAATTGCATTCTCTGGGGACACTGCAAATGTGCATTTTCAACAAAATTCAGGATTTCATACTGAAATCTAGGAACCATACCAACTAGATAAAGCTTAGGTTTGTTGACATTCCACAGACAGCTTTCCCTAAGGTGTTTTTTCTCATCCCTCACCACTATGAGCCACTAACAGTTAGCAGTGGGGAATCATGCATTTCTCCACTTCATACCCTTTCAGAATCAGCAGAATTCTTTGTGCATGACAGCCTTAGCTGGTTGGTGCTACTATAACAAAGTGTCACGGACTAATTTATGAAGAACAGGTATTTATTTCTCACAGTTCTGGAGGCTACAGTCCAAGATCAAGGTGCCAACAGATTTGGTGTCTGCTAAGGGCCCAGTGTCCTGTGTGCAAGATGGCACCTTGCTGCTTTTCCTCTGTGGGAAAGGAAAGCTGTGTCCTCATATGGTGGAAGAGGTAATAAGAGACCAAATTCCCTCTACCAAGGCCTTTCATAAGGGTGTTAATCTGTTCATAAGAGCAGAGCCCTTATGACCTGAACACATCACAAAAGGCCCTACGTCTAAACACTACTATGGATTAAATTTCTAACCCATGAATTTTGGAGGAAACATTCAGACCATAGCACTGACTTTATCCAGAATTGCTCACTTGAAAATTCCTATAGATCCCTTTCTGTCAGAGAACTCAGTAAGACAGTAAGCTCCATCATGGTCATGATGTTGTCTTTTTTCACAGTTCTATTCTTATTTCCTAGTGTAGCAGATGCTCCTAAATTTTCTGTGAATGGATCAGTGCTAAGACATTGATCTACTCATCTGCCCCTCAAAAGACCACTTTCTTCTCTCTCTCTTTTTTTTGGACATCATTTTGACATGAAGTTACTTCATAATATTTGGGATCCAGATCTATGGATCCAAGAGCTGTTCCTTGGTTTGTTAGAATGTATTCCTATAATAAAAATCCTAAATTGAATAATTTAGAATGGGCATACCCACATCCATTACAGGTGCATGGTGGGACACATTACAGTAGCTTTTAGTTGATGATGGTTCCTGTGTTCCTGGCCCTTCCTAAAACAAAAAAATCTAAGTGTTCTTTTAAGAAGCTTTTTGGTTTTTTTTTCTTCTTATTTTTGTCATAGGATCTCACTGTGCTATCCAGTCTGGTCCCAAACATGTGGGCTTAAGTGGTCTTCCTGCTTCAGCCTCCTTAACACCTTGTGTTACAGGTGTACCATTATGCATGCCTCTGAAGAGGTTTTTTTTTAATATTAGAAATGATTATTGCTGAGATTGGCAGTGAGTCCAACTATCACCTACCCCAGCTCCATAATCAGAATGTTTAAAGATGTGACCTAGACATGTATCCTTTTTAAAAGCTACAAAGAGGATTCTTGTTTTTTTTTTGGTATTGGTTATTGAACCCAGGGCTTTGCCCTTGCATGCTTTGCAAGTGCTGGACCACTGAGCTGCAACCCCAGCCCTTTTTTTTTTTTTTTTTTTTTTTTTTTTTTTTTTTACTTTTTGAGACAGAGTCTCACTATGCAGACTGCCTCTGGTCTCAAACTTGTAATCCTCCTGCCTCTGCCTCCCAAACTGATGGGATTAGAGGTATGTGCCACCGTGCCTGGCTGAGAGGATTCTTATATTCAATTGGGGTTGAACAACTGCTTATGTTGCATGGAAAATAATGTTTTATTGACCATCTATTTAGTATATGTCCTTTAAACTATTTGGTATTGTGGAATGACCAGAAAATTGAGTCTTACCTCTGGCACTAAGTAGCTTTATATCTGATGCCAGTTATGTATTTCTCCTGGGCCTTCACTTGTTATACATAAAATGAAGTGTTGGATAGATAATCTTTCAGACTCTGGACAACTCCGCTCTTCCATACTTTTGTGATTATAATCCAAAATAAAATCAGATACTAGAATGCTAGTGTTGCACAGGTGGCATATATACGCTGTGGCAGCTGTCATTTATTTTTTTCTAAATAAATCTTTCTAAATTAGTCCTTTCACTGGGAATGCCTGTCAGGTTTAGTTTATTATGCTAAATAGTACCCTCTTGCATGAAGCTAATTAAGCTTTGAAAGTCACATGGATTAGCAACTTTCACCATGAGAACATCTGATCAGATCACATTTTGCACTATAAAGCTTAATTTGGGTTAGCAAACATTTCCTGAGTTCCACCTGGTATATCAGGCACTGTGAAATTCTGTGGTACAAAGACTAATATGACTCCTTGGGTTGCTAACATGGCTAATAGATGCATAAATAAGGAGGGTATAAGCAGATGATTGTCTATAATACAAAACTGATGACTTTTAATTTTCTTGCTTTTACCTCAAGTCACAATATTTCTAAAACTTTCCTTAGTTCCAGCCAGTTCTTGACCCAATGCAGGGTCTGAAGAATAGAGAATACATGGGCCAACTCTGTTTTTCAAGGCAGTCTGGACACTGAGAAAGTGGCCATTACTAGAAGTGGGTTTTTAAATTAAAAAAAGGAATTGGAAAAACATTGATTTCATTACATTTTACAATTGTAAAACATAAATACATAGGAAGTAAGACAAAAGGTTGGAAGTAGCAGATATATTGGTAGGCATTAATAGAGTTTTTGCGCAGCAGAAAACAATCAAAGTTTCTTAGACTCATTGAGAAAATGCTAGGGTACTCCTTTTACCTGGGCTAACTTTGGTCCAGTCTTCATTTCTCAGAGACTATGAGGTTAAATGGAAGATCTAAAATCTAGCAACTTCTAGATTTCAGGTGAGTAACTGCTATGTTGGCATTTCTGACAGAATTATAAAAAGCATGGAGATTTGCCCTTTTTGGAAAATCTTATGTGACTGAATGTCATGCACTTTCAGATATAGCTAGTACTTTTAGAGTGTTCTGCCAAGAAGTCCCCCATTGACATGAAAGTGAGATGATTAAAATAATGGTAGTGCTAATATTTATTGCATGCATACTGTATGTTAGGTACTGGACTTACTTAATTCTCATGATGATTTCTATTATCATAATTTTACAAAGCAGAAACTTAAGACACAAAGATGTTAAGTAAATTGCCCAAATTAAAACAGCTAGTAAAGTGGTGGAGCTAGGTATCAAGCTGATAAATGAGTTTGGCCCCTTCTGATGATAAATAAAAGAAATAAACTTAAACAAAAGAAAAGATACAGGGCTCTCTGATGCACCTGTTGATGGAAATGTGATTGGACTTCTTGAAGGGATTCACTTTCCACTCCTGTGGTCCTCATTTCTTTCTGTGTGTTTGCTTGGTTGCCTCTCTTTCTTTGATTGTTCTTGTACTTTTACCTTAGAACTTTCAAAGTAAACAGAAGGCAGTGTGGTTAAAGCCTGACAAAGACATGAGTTTTGCAATAACTCACCAAGTGAACTTGAGCAGGTCACTGAAGTTGTACTTACAGAATTCCCTCCCTATAATTGTTTGGTTCTGCATTAATATAATGTGAGGATAAATACTAGAGAGAAAGCTATTTCCATAATTTCATAATTAAACATCCTCATGATTTCCTCCATACATATACTTTTTCTGTGAATTATGTGTCAAAAGACCTTCCAAGTTTGTTTCCCAACGTAACTCTTGTGCTGCTCTGATTCTTCCTAGAAAGGCATTAGATAAGCACATTCTCTTGAATGTGTAAAGACTTGGTTATTAGTGTGCAAATTCCTCCAGAGTGTAAATCTTAGTTAAAGGATAAACTGGAGAGTGATTCCCAAAGAATCTTCAGAATGGAATTTCAGATACCAAAGAAAAGACTGTAACAAAGCAGACATTTGTAGGCATCATTAACCTGGCTAGCATTCTTCAAAGTGTTCTTAACTATTATTATCCCACACTAGGTATTTCTGAGAATTTCACTCAGTTGAATAGAAAATATTGCCTAACTAAAATAGCTAGATAATTGCCTTGCTTTATGCATTAACCAGGAAAGACTAGGTTATGCTATAACAAACACTCCCCAGAATACTAGTGGCTTAAAATAACAAAGGTTTATTTCTTCTCATGTCTCATCACAGGGCAGTAGAGGGTAAATGATAACTTTAATCACTTCTGTACTCTCTAGTCTCCACCATATCAACCATTTCTCCTCATCTGTCCTGTGGGGAGAGAACACTCTGGGGAATCTCACACTGCCAATTTAAGACCTGCACTCTAATTCATGTGACTGGCACATTGGCAGATAGAAACATGGTGCCACCTAACTACAAAGGAGACAAAGAATACCATATGCTAGAAGGAGAGACAATTTTATTTTACTAGTAGAACCCATATGGAAGAAGGACCTGGCAATCCACTCCCAAAGCAATCCTGAAAAAAATTGCTAGTTGCTATGTTGCTGGGTGCCGTCGAGTCATGTCTGACTCATAGCGACCCTCATAGGGTTTTCAATAGCTGACTGTTTCCGATTGCCGTGGGAGTGGGTTGCCAGGTCCTTCTCCCATTTTTGCGGTGCTGGGAATTGAACTCGGGACCTCAGAGGCTGCAGTGCAGCACCCTACCAACTGAGCTAAATCCCAGCCCCAAAACACCCAGCTTGAAAAAAATTAGTCATTGAAAACTCTATGAGGGTTGCCAAGAGTTAGACCGGACTCAATGGCACCTAACAACAACAAAATATAGAACCCACATGATCAACATACAGTTTAATAGTTTTCCTGAGGAGGCACAACTCAGAAAGTTCTTTTACTGAGGGCCAGATTTTGCCTTAATCATTTTATCAATATCATATCTAATTTAATCCTCTTGATAACCCTTTTATTATTAAAGATAAGAAAATTGAGGCACAAGGGAATTTAAGTAACTTGTTCAGGATCCCACCCTAACCCCAGGAAGTCTGGCTGGTCTTAACCACTAAGCTATGTTGTTATGTCTGGATGAATCACTGATAATGTGGTCTCCTTGAGTGATGATTAATTAATGGCATGTATGCTAAAGAAATTATGAATTTACAGGCATATCAGAGGTGTAAAATAGATTATTGCTAGTTTTTTATATCTGCAAAATTATTAGGAAGCATTTTCTATTTCAGTGTGCTTTGCAGCTTGTAATCCTATGGGAAATTGTAATTTAGATTGATTTGTTTAGGAGAAATAAATGATAGCTTATTTGTAGAGATCAACATGCAATCTGACTCTAAAACATGTTTGCCTAAACGTTAATGAAAGTAGCATGGAGGACTATTATCTTTTAATGAGGAGAAATAATGAGGATGCAAACCTGAGAGAATATTGCTATGGCATAGAGTTGTTCCTGGAACAACTTTGAGAACCTGGTGCATCAGTCAAGGTGATGGGGCATAAGTTGGAGGTTCTCACTATGGCTGAGTTGGACAGGCATAGATTTATTGAATGGGATTAGCATAGTTGACAGAACTGTTGGGATGCTAGAGAATGCACCCCAGAAAAAAGACAGAACATTGGGGAGCTGGAATGAGGGAGGGATGCTGAGCTTGTCCTATTGGCATAGTTGCTGCTGCTGAACAAGGAAGGTGTCACTGCTGTCCCTCAGTGCCATCAGAATGGACTCTCTTTTGTCATTGCATCTTTGTGATGTCAGCTCCCCAAGTTCTGAGTGGCTTCATCTGTTTGTCCAGTACTAAATCAGTTGCCCATTCCCTAATTACTAAAGAGAGTGGGAAATGGAGTCTTCTTTTGAGTTCTATAGAGGGAGGCAGATCCTTAATGTTAGGGGTTGTCCAAATGTAAGAAGGGAATTCAGATGATGTGAATAAAAAGGCAAATGTCTACTATCAGTAGTCAGATATGGCTATATGAAATATCATTTTAATGATTAATTGGGAAAATGTAGCCTTGCTCCTTTGTCTATTTTGTTATTTTCTTTCATATAAATTTGTATCCAAAAGACTTAATTAGCTCATTTATTTAGTTAGAATTTTGTTGATTTCCTATAACATTTGAAGCCTATTCTAGATACTGAGACTTATAGAAACAAAAAAGACATAGTCCTTGCCTCTCCAAATGCTCAGGTTGAGCTGGGAAAGGGTAGGGAAGTGATATGAAAACTCAGAGAATGGAGAGATATTTCATAGAAGCAGACAAGGAAAGCCTTCAAGGGGAAGAGGCATCTGAGATAAACATTAGACATTCAGAGATGGAAAGACATGCATTTTTCACATGAGGGAAAAGACAAGAAAGGAGAGAGTGTGGTCGTATTTAGGGAACAGGAAACTGTTTAATTGATAGCCATAGGGATAAGGCATGAAACTTCAATTAGGGTCCACTTATGGATGGATGTTCTTGAATATGTCCGGGCAGTTTGTCTTTCAGTTCATAGGTATTAAGGAACTATTGGAAATTGTTTTGAGTAGAGGAATTCATAGAACTTCAACTATGATTAAGAAAAATCCATCTAGTAATAATACATAGAACACACAGAAAAGGAAACTAAAGTTGACAATGTTACTTAAGAGATAATCTAAGGCAAAGATATTAAGGCCCTAAAATAAGCTTTAAGCTTAAATAAGCATTAAGAATAAAGCCGGGAGTATGGATTTGAGAAATATCATATACTTTGCAGTTAAAGAAAGGATGCTTTATATTTGGTCACATAATTAGCAAGGGGTTTCTTATAAAATGCCAACTATAGCTAGCTTTTGAGAGAGCAATTAGTAGAACTGGACCAACCCTTTTCATACATCACCTTATGATGCTACCATTTCCTTTTTAGATGCTAAGGATTTCTTTTCCTATCCTGGTTTAACTGTAAAAAAATTATCATCTCCATTCATTCTTCTGAAGTAGGATTGTTACTATTGGGGGATGAAAACTCAGAGAATGGAGAGATATTTCATAGCAGACAAGGAAAGCCTTCAAGGGGAAGAGGCATCTGAGATAAACATTAGACATTCAGAGATGGAAAGACATGCATTTTTCCCACCCCCCAATAGTAACAATTATTATCATTCATTGGTTGCTTATATCATATACTAAGCAGTTTGTACATGTCACTTTCAATCTTCGCCACAACCTGGAGAGGGCAAGCACTAGTCTCACTATACCTATGAAGAAAAGGAATTAGAGAAATACTAGGAAGAGGTAACATTTAAACTCAAATCTTTCTACCAATAAACAGCTTCTGATTTTTCTACTCTTTATGTTGCCTTCCAATAAACTTTGATAAAAAATAAAAATAATAAATGTACTAAGTATTATAAACGAAAGCAAAATAACAATCCACACATGGCAGATTTTTCACCCTAAATTAAACTCTGCTGTAATTTAGCTTGGCTGCAAAAGCTTCTAAGAATGCATCTAATTCGTCTCCTCTCTGATCTGGGCCATCAAAGTCTCACAATCTTTTATTGCTCCTCCTTGATCAGTTCTTCCTCCTGAAGCACAGACAGTAGGAAGTTTCATATGCTAAGCACCCAAGTCCAGTACATCTGGGGCACTGTTGGACTGGGTCCAAAATGCTTTTATCTGAGAGCCATTAAAGCCTCTTGGACACTTCCTCCCTTGTGAATAATCAAGAGTCATTTCACTAGAGACTAATGCGATCAAATAGAGGTAAAAGCATTAGAAAACTCACCAGAAGGGAGTTTTCTGAAGGGACACTGGAAGAAGGACAGGAGAGTTGTATTTTTTAGAGTGCTAGCATGAGATCCAACCTGGAACAGCCTCTTTCTGGTACTTTCTATCTAAGTTTCTGCTGATGGTGTTCTGCAGTACTGATAGAACCACAAGTTCCAGCCTGAGAAGGGCCAATAGCTGGGCATGTTTACAGGGAACTTAATCTGCTTCCTAGATATTTCAGAATACAACACTGTTACTGGGAGCCTTTACTCTGTAGTAGAGTGACTATACAAAGTGTGTAGATCTAACACAAGTTTCTTAATTAAGCTGGAAGTTCTATTTGACAGCACGTCAGTGCCTGAGAACATAATCATCTGTATAGATTCTTTCTCTTTTGTGAGGCCATGCTGACAGCAATGCTTTAAAATGCAATGCTTCTGCAAGTTTACAGACTTCAGGACTCCACAGCTTTATCGACCATCTGCCACATTCACACAATTAATTTGTCCCCCTTTCTCTCTGATTTTAATTGTTCCTGTTTACAAAGATCTTTACTATTCATAAGCCTTTTATTATTCAACCAATCGATCAACCACCAAATGTTTAATGAAATTCCCATTATGTGCCTGACATGGCATTGGGCACCTGCAGGGGATCTGCAAAGACCAAGGCTGCTTTCTTTCCTATGGTGGGCAGGGCTTGCACAATGATTTGACTCCTTTTTGCTTGGCCTTTCATTTCACCATCCACCTGGTTAGTACATTAAATTTACTCTCTAATCTCAACCTTTAGACAAGTTATGCTTAAAGAGCTATAAGAAATAAAGATAAAAATTGAACAAACTAGAAAGGAAATGTAATAGTATTTTAAAAATGAACTTAGTGGAACAGTGCTATTATTTTAAATGTGTCCTACTACCAAAGGATTCCTGTGTGGGGAAAATGTATTTTGTATTTTTAAAGTTGCTTGTACTTTTCAAATGAATTATATATGTTTTTGTTGTCTGTGGAGTTAGAGGATACATTTGGCTCTCTAAATTCTTCCCTTTGGATATTCTTTACGAGAAAGAAGCTATGCTGAAATACTGTAACTTAAAATCACATTCCCTGCAATTTGATTCAGAGAATGAATTATTTGAAGCAAAATAATTTCTTGACATTTTAATATTTCACCTTTTATCTTGTGAGATGTTCAAACCCAAGTCAAACCTCAGTAAACCAGATACCTTTTCTCCTTTAACTAGGTATTTTGCTGTCAACAGACTGGATTCTCATGATTACAAGGGACTTTACTATTAAAAAATATGACCATACATTACATATTTAAAATTATCTTAGGTAAAAACTTCAAAAATATGGCAGAGGATTTGGGAAGCTCTTTATTAATCTATTAATGGGCAAACTATAGACAGAGTGGTTAGTTCTGTATGTTCAGAATTACATAAAAATCTTTAGGAATAAAATAGCCTCTGCAGGGACAGCAAAAATAAGTACTCAGACTCTGTAAGAAATGAAATATATGGAAATTCTTCTGTATTTTGGAAAGTGGTCCTCCATATTATCATCCATTCATGATTGCTTTCAGAGGCGGAACAAAAGTGATACATAGCAATACTAACTTCAAGTTCTTCAGAGACATGGGCTACCAGAAAAGCAATACCTTTTCTAACCACTTGATGGTATCTTTGTTGCTTATACCCTGAGCAACAAACCATAGGAAATTAATGATGTTTTAAATGGAGAACAGCAGTTTGTTAGGATTGGTTAATAGGTTCTTGGCAAAATTTCAACTTAATGAGTATGCAAGTGTATCAGTGTGTGCTTAGCAAAGCCTATCCCAAGCTTTCTAATGGTGTCACTCAGCATTATAAATTTACTTTGACACCTAGTAAACAGACAAGTGTGTCCTGGAAACAGAGAGTACAGAGCTGGTAGCAGTTTCCAAAAGAGGCAAAGCAAATAGAGCCAGACACATACTTACACAGCAAACTTTTAACTTTTCTGCTTCTCCAGTCTTTAATAGAATGCTTGTAAAATAGCAAAGGGGCTGGGATTTAGCTCAGTAGAGCGCTGCATTGTAGTCGCTTGGGTCCCGAGTTCATTTCCCAGCACCACAAAAATGGGAGAAGGGCCTGGCAATCCACTCCCAAGGCAATCCCAAAACGGTCAGCCATTGAAAACCCTATGAGGGTCGCTATGAGTCGGATACTGACTCAACGGCACCTAACAACAACAACAACACAATAGCAAAACTTGATGCAAAAGCTTTCTTTTTAAAATCCTTAATTCATAGATAGATGATTGTTAGACATTTAAGGTTAGAAACAGATTAATAAAAAACATACTCTTTCAGGATGAAATAACAAAGATTAAGCAATAGTTCAAAGATATTAGCTTTCTTATTCTGTGTTAGATCAATATTTCTATTGGCTATCGCTGAGTTGGTAGAAGATTCATACACCAAGCAGACAGCCATCTAATTTAATTCTAGCAGCCACAGGAAACTGCAGTAAGAGATGTTTATATTTCATTATTTGTTAAGGAAGCTTGACCTTACTAAGCAGGTTGCTAAACATTGTTTTGCGATGTATGTATGAGATTGCTATACATGTGAGAAATTGCTGTAGGTGTTCATTCCTGAGAGTTGTACATTCCTGTAGCTTTCTGTTCTCTTTTAGGCAGCCAGAATAATACAGCCCACTTGAGGGAATGTTTCTTCCAATCCTTGCAGAAAAAGTCCTTGAGGGAAGAGTGTGGATTTTATGGCAATGAATGGAAGTAGCCTAAACCTTGAGAATTTTTAGAGCAGAAAAGAAAGGAAGGCTTTGCTCTTTTTCTCTTTTGTTTGTGATGCTGGAGGGCTGGACCCAGGGTCTCATATATATTTTGCAAGTGCTCTACCATGGAGCTGCACCTTCAGCCTTTTTTATTTTTTTATCTTGAGATAGGATCTCGCTAATTTATGCAGGCTGGCTCTCCTCCTGCCTTGCCTCTCAAATTGCTGAGATTACAGGCATGTGCCACTATGCCCTGGCCTGTTCTTTTTTTTTTATTTTTTAATTAATTTATTTATTTTTGATAATACCTATAGACAGCAGAAATGGATAAAGGATGATTTCTGGTAAGTCTGAGTCTGTAGTAGAATACAGAGGTGGGTAGTGGAAAAAATAGAAGACCTAGAGTCAAAATCTAGCCTTAGCTCGGGACAGTGGCACACATCTGTAATCTAGGGACATAGGAGGTGGAGGCAGGAGAATTGCAATTTTTAGGCTGGAGACAGCCTGTCTAACTTAGTGAGACCCTGTCTCAAGATAAAAAATAAAAAAGGGGCTTAGAGTGCAACTGAGTGACAAAGCACTTGCAAAATATGTGCAAGGCCCTGGATTCAAGCCCCAGGTGCCACAAAAAACACAAAAACAAAAAGGAGGCTCAAGTTTCAGTTTGGCCAGGAAATCATTGTACTTCCTGGAGAAGTTCACATATACTTTCTGAGTTGGTTTTTTTTTTTTTTTTTTTTTTTTTTTTTTTTTTTTTTTTTTTTTTTTTTTGCTTATAAATGGAATAAGGCTTTTGTCACATACTCAAGAGAGCAGGCAACTTCCAAATACTCTAATAGCCTCTTGTTGTTGTGAGGTGCTGTCGAGTTGTGAGGTGCTGTCGAGTTGGTATCCAACTCATAGCGACCCTCATAGGGTTTTCAATGGCTGACTGTTTTGGAATTGCCTTGGGAGTGGATTGCCAGGTCCTTCTCCTATTTTTGCGGTGCTGGGAATTGAACTCAGGACCTTGGAGACTGCAGTGCAGCGCTCTACCAACTGAGCTAAATCCCAGCCCTAATAGCCTCTTAACATGTAAAATATGCTCTGCCCTGCAGAGCTCTATCTCTGACTTTCCTATATCTGTTAGTGACATGAGTATTTCCCCTAGTCCAAGCATCTGTAATCATTTATATTAATATCAGTTGGCTTTAGATATTATTTGCCTAAGTGAAATAAAGTTTATTTTGGTGTATGGGGGGGTGGGACCAGGGGAGGAAGTGTACAAGAGGGTAAGGGGGAACTTATCTGTGTAATGTACAACAAAGTGAGTATATGGAAATGTCACAATGAAATGCATGTCAGTATGAATCACATTAAGTTGTATATTAAAATTTTCCGATAAAAAAGCTATAGGATTCAGTCAAATCACTCAATGCCTAAGAAAATGGGGGACCTGCCAGGTGCAGTGCCTCACACCTGTAATGTCAGCCACTTGGGAGGCGTAGGCAAGAGGATCACAGGTTTGAGGCAAGAGGCAGCCTGTATAACTTAGACCCTGTTTCAAGATAAAAAATTTAAAATAAAAGGGGGCTGGGAGTGAATCTTAGTGGTAGAGAGCTTGCAAAGCATTCAAAAAGCCCTAGGTTCAACCCCCAAGTACCACCAAGAGAGAGAGAAAGAGAGAGAGAGAGAGAGAGAGAGAGAGAGAGATAGAGAGAGAGAGAAATTGAGGGACTTGTATTAAAAAATTAGTCAAACCCAAGATTTATGTTTTATAAACAGCGAATAGTTGTGTCTTGCTCTTTAAAACTTTATCTAAATTTATAAGCTCTGCTTTTTAATTGAAGTGTGTAGATAGTTTACTTTAAATCTAATTATCAGTAGAATTTAATAAACAGCATCTTGCTGTTCATTTTTTATTGTCCCATCTGTTGTGTTCTTGTTTCCGTTCTTTCTTCTTTTTTTGAATGAGTCATTTTTATTATTTCATTTTATCTCTACCCATGATTTCATAGCTATATATTTTTTATTAATTGTCTTTGTTCATTAGGGCTGCTGGAACAAACTATGATGGACTGAGTGACTTATAAATGACAGAAATTTATTTCTCACAATTCTGCAGGCTGGGAAGGTGAACAGCAAGGCTCTGGCAGATTCCGTGGTTACTAAGGGTCTTATTCCTAGTTTAGAGAGAGGGCTTTATGGTGTCAGGGCCAAGGGTCTTTCTGAGGCCTCTTCTATAAGGAGACTAATCTTATTCCTAAAGGCTCTGCTTTGGTGAACTTCACTCACCTCCAAAAGCCCCACCTCTTAATTCCATCATTCCATTGTGGGAGTTAGGATTTCAACATGTGGATTTTGGGTGGACACAGCCATTCAGACCAGAGCAATGGCTGCTCTAGGGTTCACTGAACACCCCTCTTTAATCTGCCATAATATACTGTTAAATGATTATACCACTCCACATAGTGCGTAAGACTCTTACAAGTTTAGTTCAGTACCCAACTCCTGTCCATGCCGGAATTATTGTCATATATTTAAATTCCATGTTATTTATCCCACAATGCATTGCTATTATTTTTGTTTTAAACAGCTTATTAAAGAGACCAAAATGAGAAAAATATTTTTTGTATAAGCTCTGTATTTACTACTTCTGCTAGTCTTCATTCCAATTTTCTATTTGGTATCATTTTCCTGCCCAGAGAACTTCTTTTAAGATTGATATACAGATTTTCTGGCAATGAATTTGCCACCTTTTCCTGCTTTGAAAAAGTCTTTATTTCATCTTTGGTTTTGAAAGATTTTTTTCTCTGTATGTGGAATTTCATGTTAACAGTGCTTTTTTCACCCGTCAGCATGTTACAGATGTCAGTCCTTGCCTTAGATCTCTGGGGAGAAGCTTCTGTCACTTACTCTTATCTCTCTTCCTCAGTGTACTTGTGTATTTCTTTTGCTGCTTTTAAGGTTCTATTTTATCCTTTGTGCTATTTTTCATCAATTTGAATATGATGTTTCCTGATATAGTTTTTCTCATGTTTATTTTAGTTTGTGGTTGTTGAGATTTTTGGCTTTGTGTGTTTATAGTTTTCTTCAAATTTGGAAAAAATACATCCATTATTTCTTCAAGTTTTTTCCTTAGAGCAGCTATGTTTCATTATTTATTTTAATTTAAAATTAAATTTATTATTTTAATTGATAGATAAAACATAAAAATGTACATATTATGGGTTATTGTGATGTTTTGACACACAAACCATTATATACTGTTTAAATTAGATTAAATGTCTTTCTGACCTTCTGTCTCCCCCTTTCACCTTTTTGGGACTGTAATTATGTATGAATTAGACCAATTGATATTGTGATATTCTTGACCTTTGGCTCAGAAATTGTAGGCCCAGTGAAATCATGGGGCTGTGTTGTGGCTGTTTTTCTGAGCTGTGTGGCCTGCACATGTTTCCAGTCTGTACTCTGGGACACTTGGAAGGCTCACCTCGCTTGTTTCCCTAGCCTATGAGATGATGGTCCTGTGCCCTGAAAACTGTTGTTTTACATTTGTACTGTCTTTCCTTTGTTGGTGAACGCTTTACCATTCTTTCTTGCGTTCAAACCCTCCAATGATAGTGGCTAAATCCTTTCATTGCTCAGACCCGCCACACATGATCTTGCTTCTGCCTGGAATGCTTTCCCCTGATCTTAGGAACCATTTTCTCAATTTTAACCATTGGTTTAAATGCCATACATTCAAAGTGATTCCCCCCTGCCCCTGGCCCTTTATAATTTCCACACATGTGGGAAAACAAACAAACAAACAAACAAACAAACAAAAAACTAGGCTTCCTGTTATCTGTGATTGAATCTGTGGGGTTTTCTTTATCCATGTGCTTATTTTCAGTTTTCCATCTGACTGCTAGGCTTAGTTCTTGTTGTTAGGTGCTGAGTCAGGTCCAACTCAGAGCAACCCTATTGTGCAGCAGAATGAAATACTCCCCGACACTGTGCTGGGCACAAGAGCTTGTTTATGTTTAAGCTCATTGTTGCAGCAACTCTGTCAATCTATCTAGATGAGGGTCTTCATTTTTTTGTTGACTCACCACTCTTCCAAACATGATGTCCTTCTCCAGAGATTGGTCTTTTCTGACATGTCCAAAATACATATGACAGTCTGGGAATCCTTGCTTCCAAGTGGTACTCAGGGTGCACTTCTAGAAAGGATCTGTTAGTCATTTTGGTGATCCATGGTATATTCAGTATTCATATCCAGCAACATGATTCAAAAACATCAATTCTGTCTCTCTTATTCAATGTGACTAAAAATGCCATGGCATGAGTAAGGCACACCTTTGTCTTCAATGTGACATCTTTACTTTTCAGCTCTTTAAAGAGATCTTTTGCAACAGCTTTTCCCAATGCAATGCATCTTTTAACTTTTTCACTGCTGCTTCTTTGGATGTTGATTGTAGAACCAAGTAAAACAAAATCTTGGACAACCTCAATCTTTCCCCCATTTATCATGAAGTTGCTTACTGACCCAGTTGTAAGGATTTTTGGTTTTTTGATGTTGAGGTACAATCCATACTAAAGCCTGTATTCTTTGATATTTATCAGTAAATGCTTCAGATCCTTCTCACTTTCAGCAGGGAAAGTTGTATCATCTGCATAACACAAGTTGTTAATTGGTCTTCCTCCAATTCTTATGCCATGCTCTTCTTCATAAAGTCCAGCTTCTCAAATTATTTGCTTAGCATAGAGATTGAAGTGGTCCAGTGAAAGGATACAGCCCTGACTCACACCTGTTTTGACTTTAAAGTAGGCAGTGTTACCTTGTTCTGTTTTAATGACTGCTTTCTGGTCCATGTACAGGTTCCTCATGAGTACCATTAAGTGTTCTGACATTCCCATTCTTCCCAATATTCATCATTTGTTGTGATCCAGACAACCAAATGTTTTTGCATAGTCAATAAAACATAGACATCTTTATGGTATTCTTTGCTTTCAGCTAATATCCATCTGATATCAGCAATGATTTCCTTGGTTCCACACCCTGTTCTGAATCTGGCTTGGTTTTCCAGCAGTCCCCTGTTAATGTACAGCTGCAGTTGCTTTTGAATGATCTTTAGCAAAATTTTACTAGGTTGAGATATTAATGATATCATTTGATCATTTCCACCTTTGGTTGGATCCTCTATTCCCAAGAAAGAACCGATCTCTTCTAATCAGTTGGCATGGTAGCTCTTTGCCAAATCTCTTGGCATGAACATGTTAGCACCTGCAGTGCTGCATCTATTTGTCTCAATTACTATTCCATCATTTCCCGGAGTCTCATGTTTTGCCAATTCCTTGAAAGGCAGCTTCCACTTTTAGTACCATTGGTTCCTGATCATATGCAACATCTTGAAATTGTGGATCATTCACCGATTCTTTTTGGTATAATGACTCTGTGTATTCTTTCCATCTTCTTTTGATGTTTCTCCTCTGTTGTTTAATATTTTCCCTATAGAATCCTTTAGTATTGCCACTTGAGGCTTGAATTTTTATTCAGTTATTAAAGTTTGAGACAAACAGAACATGTTCTTCCCTTTTGGTTTTCTATCTCCAGCTTTGCACATGTCATTATAATATTTGATTTTGTCTTTTTGAGCTGCTTTTTCAAGTTTCAGTTTAGTTTTTTAACTTTGTCATTTCTTCCTTATACTTTGGCTGCTCAATGTTCAAGGGCAGGTTTCAGAGTCTCTTTTGATATGTAATTTGGTCTTATCTTTTTTTCCTGTCTTTAAAGTAACCTTTTGCTTTTCTCATAAATGATGTCTTTTATATCATGCCACAACTCATCTGATCTTCACAATCTTTAGTGTTTAATGCATCACATTTATTCTTGAGATGGTCTCTGAACTCAGGTGGCATATTCTCATAGTTATACTTTGGCTGTCATACATTTGTTCTAATTTTCTCTAATTTCAGTTTGAATGTGCATATAAGTAGTTGATGGTCCAATTCACAATCAGCACCTGGTCTCGTTCTGACTTTTGATATTGATCTTCCCCATGGTCTCTTTCCACAAATGTAGTCAATTTGGTTTCTGTATGCAATATCTGTTGAATTCCATGTATATAGTCACTGTTTATGTTGGTGAAAAATGTATTTGCAATGAGAAGGTTGTTGGTCTTTTAAAATTCTGCCATGTGATTTCCAGCATCAATTCTTTCACCAAGTCATATTTTCTAACTATTGAACGTTTTTCTTTGTTTCCAACTTTTGGATTCCAGTTACCAGTAATTATCAATACATCCTAATTACATGTTCAATCAATTTCAGATTGCAGAAACTAATAGAAATCTTCCCTTTCTTCATTTGTGGCCTTAGATATGGGTGCATTTTGAATAATAATCATATTAACTACCCTTCATTGTAGGCGTATGGATATTACTCTACCACTAACAGCATTGTACTTCAGGACAGATCTTGAGATGTCTTTTTTGATGCTGAATGCAACCCTGGCTTTCTTTAAGTTGCCATTCCTGGTATAGTAGACCATAGGATTATCTGATTCAAAATTGCCCTTATAAGTCCATTTTAGCTCACCAGTGCCTAGAATATAGATGTTTATGTACTCTTTTCCCCTTTTGATGATTTCTAATTTTTTTAGATTCATACTACTTAAATTCCACATTCCAATTATTAGTGGATGTTTACAATTTTTCCTTCTCATTTTGTGTAGTTCCACATCAGCAAATAGAGGTCCTAGGGGCTTTTCTCCATTACCATCATTAAGTTTGACTCTACTTTGAGGAGACAACTTTTCCCCAGTTGTCTTTTCAGTGCTTTCCAACCTGTGGGATTCATTTTCTGGCACTGTATCTGACAATGTTTCTCTGCCATTCATAGTGTTTTCAATGGCTAATTTTTTGGGGGTGGATGTGCTGCCATATCCTTCTTCCTAGTCAGTCTTAGTCTGGAAACTCAGCTGAAACCTCCCCACTACGGGTGATCCTACTGGCATCTGTAGTACTAGTGGTATAGCTTTCACCATCACAGCAACACACAAGCCCTCACAATATGCAAACTGACAGAGAAGTGAGGGGTAAACTCAGAGAGGGTAGGAATTGTGTCTATTTTGTACATCTTTGCATTCTTAGGCTCTGGCAGATAGTAGATATTCACTAAATATTTGCTGGATGAGTATTGTGCAAGATGATAATGTTCACATTTATGCACTCTAGGGTATATGGTATAGAATAAGCATTATTATTGTGAAATCTACAACTATATACATATAACTAAATGTCACAACTTCTATACTTTACTGTATTTTTAGTGAAATAAGATTCATGTAGGGGTAAAAGCAAAAGTAAATTATACTTTCTGACAGTTTCTAGGCTTATCACTAATAGTTGCTATAACATTTTAAAAAAGTATAATACAGAAGATCTATTATCTTCCCAGTTTGAAAATAAGTGGCTATCACTTTTGTTATAAGCCTTCCTATTGTGGAATTTGGAAAATATAGAACCTTTTTCCTTGTACTTTTTAGTCTCCTTTGTTGCTTCATTGCCTTCTTCCCATTCTTTTTGGTATGAGCTTCAGACTTTAGCCTTGACTCTCTGCCCTTCTCATTGGACTCTTTCCTTAGTCATTCTTACATGTCTTCTTTTCAAATGAATATTTTAATTCCCTTATTTCCTTTCAGCCTTAGACCCACGTATCCAATGCCAACATGAGACATGACAACTTCACTTAGGGATCTGACCTATGACCAGAAGCAAATTCATCAGTCTTCCAAACTCTTTCAATGCGTACTGTTTCTGATGCCAGTGGCTGGTCCAATCATCGGCCTAGTTGTCCAGTCCAGAGACACAGCCATCATAATGAACTCCTCTTCACCCCGCTAACTATGTTCAAATTCTATCCCAATAGTGATCATAATGATTACCATCATGTCAATCTGTTTATATCTGTCATCATTGGCATTTTTCTTACTCTGAGCTACAATCATATCTCATTTATAATGCTGCTCCATTTCTGTGACTGATCTCCTTCCATTATTTCCTCACTGCCATCATTCCCCATATTATAGTGATGAATGTTTGAAAAATACACATTTTTCCCTGTTTAGAACTTGTTAGTAGTTTCCTTCTGATATTAAAGAGAAAAATCCTTGCTTACGTGGCCCTACATAGTGTTCTACCTGTCGTCTCTGCCTTCTCTTTTACCACTCTTTCATTTGCCTCTCTACTTCTTTCCATTTATGCCAGACTTTTATCAGGTCCTCCAGTGAGCATCTCTGTCCTTCCTCATAGGCTTCACATGCGCTGTTTCTCCTTCCTTGAACACACATCCTCCTGACCTCCTGCCGTTTAATTCCTGCCTGTCTTTTGACACTTACCATGAGCCTTTCCTAACCCACACAGCCAAGCCAAGTTTTCTTGTTTTATACTTTAATGGGACCTCTCCTTCATGGCCTCATAACACATTGTAATTCAATAATTAATTGCATCAATATTTAGTTATGTCCTTCTCTTAAGCTCCATGAGAGCAGGACCTGTGTCTTTTATATTCTTTAACTCTAGATCCTAGCACCATATTTTGATAAGATGAATACTCCATAATTATTTTGTATTAAAAGAACATTTGAAGGGTTTGCTGCTGTATCCCGGCATGCTTTCATAAAGAAAAAAAGACACTCCTAGCCCCCCAAAATTTTAAGGCAGTCTAACCAATTAAAACCTGACCTTCACTAATTCAGTGTTTACCTAGAGTCTGGTTTGGGAAGAATAGTGGGGATCAAGGACAAAGAAACAAAGCATGAGCATTTCCAGCAACAGACATTTTTGGCACTTCTGTAAGTTTAAGTTAAAAGCCAGGAGGGCAAGTGGATAATGAATCAAAATCTAGCTCTAAAAGAAAAGAAGTTGATAGAAAAAAGGTTAAATAATTAAGATTTCCTTCTGATTGCTGGGCTCCCTATTTGCAAAATGGGTGCCATTACAGATTGAGGACAAGGGAGACACTAAGACAACAGACAATGAAAGAAAAGCAAGAGTGCCCCCCTCCAAGTGGTCAAAAGCTAAGGAAAATATAGATCGCTTTCTGTTAATGTAGGATTCCTGGGACTCTCTTAACTCCATACTTTTTAGCATGTGGCAACAGAGTATTCTGAGTTATAGGGATTCTTAAAGAATGTGTCACTTGACTTAGCCCAAATTCCCGTCTACAGTGAAATTTGTAGGTAGCAGACCTATTGTAGGCTATTCCCTGGGAATCAACAGAGACAGAAATTCCAAATATCATGCTTAGTAAGGTAGATGTCTATAGTTTGGAGGAAAAAAAGTTATAGAGCCTGAAAATTTATAATCTAATTAGTCAAGAAATATTAATTGAATACCTTGTAGGTACCAAGCACTAGTGATTCAGTAGTATTCTAGACAAACACGAGTGTGTGTGAGTGTGTGTGTGTGTGTGTGTGTGTGTATTCCAAGATCCTAGGTAACTAAAAAAATTAATGTCAAATTTTATATCTCAAAATAGGCTAAGATTGGAAGTTAATTTTATTTATGACAAGGATATTAAAGAAGCTGTCTTGGGCTGAGCATGTGGTCTGTGTTAAAATTATGGATATGTCTTAGTTCATTTCCTGTTCCTTTAACAGAATACCTGAGACTGGCTAATTTTAAAGAAAAGAGATTTATTTTAGCTCACAGGTCTGGAGACTAGAAAGTCAGAATAGGTAGCTATATCTGGTGAAGATGGCAGAATGCTTCATCTTGTGGTGGAAAGTGGAAGGACAAGGGAACCAAAGGGGCAAAACATGAAGAGCAGCCTTTCTTGATGAGAACTCACTTTTGTGGTAATTAATACAATCCTATGTGGGCAAGAATTCACTGTTGGGACTTATGACAGAATGGCATTGTGTTAGGCAGCTTTCTATTACTGTAACAAATACCTGAGACAAACCAACTTATAAAGAGAGATTGTTTTGGGCACACAGTTATGGAGGCAAGAGCTTGTGGAGGAACAAAGCATTCACCTTGTGGTTGAAAGAAAAGGGAAAGTAAGAGATGAGGGTCCCATATCTCCTTTGAGATCATGCCCCCAGTGACCCAAAACCTTCCAATAGGCTCCACCTATTAAAGGTTCCACCACTTTCCAATAATGTACTCTGGGGAACAAACCTTTAACACTGGACGTTTGGGGGCATGTTCCAAACCCAAACTATAGCATTCATGAGGGCTCTGCCTCCCTGATTCAGATACCTCCCACCTGGCCCTCCCTTCCAACACTGATACACTGAGGACCAAACCTCAACGTGAGTTTTGGTGGATACAAAAAATATTCAAACCATAACAGATGTAAATCGTGACTTGAAAGAGAAGAAGATAACACAATGTACATGCTTATGGATATGCTAATTATCTGAAGTTTTAATATGCATGCTGATAGCAAAGGAAAAATTTTAGAAAGATAGCTCTCAGTTATGGCCTACCTGATAGAGACCTCTACTCTAGGGATAGAAAATGAATTCCACACCAGATGCTAAGTTTGATTTAATAGAGTGTAGCTGCCTTGTTTGCTACATGTAGAAGGATTTCAAGTCTATGTTTAGACTCAAAGTGTAAAGTGATATAATCAAAATGCTTGAAAGGGCCCAGGGTATACTTAAGGAATCTATTAATCACAAGTTGGTCTTCCTTGTTCTATATGGTAATAGAACTACCTTTTGTTCCTTTCACTCATTGAAATCCATTTCTTCTTTTATTCATGTCAATAAGCATTTATCGAATGTTTAGATGTGCCTGACACTGTCTTATGCACTTGAGATACAAAGATAAAAGGACATGGTCCATGTACTTACAGAACTTAAAATCTGGGAAAACAAAATGACAATGTAACTGCATTAAAAAATACTTTGTTTTATAGTATTGTGAAGTGCTACAGTTTTTTTTCTCATTAAATTTCAATGAGTAAATTCTGCTTCATTTAATTAAATATTGAAGGTATGCCTAAAACTGTCATTCTCAACTCACTTTTAGTTCAAGTTGAAAAATATTGCAAAATTCATAAATCATAGTGAATTAATCATTCAACAGAGAGCCTCATTATCTAAGGATATGGGGTACACTGAGCTAACAGCTGTATTTTGACACATACTGTCAAATCCCCCTGGCAAACAAAACAAAACAAAACAAAAAAAACAATAAAAAATTATGATTGTAAGCTGGCAGCTGTTCAGAACCAAGATGGAAAAAATATCCTAGAATAAAAAAGATCTATTAACAATATATCTGCACATAAATACTGATCTTGTTCTTTTTCTTCATCTTAATTTTCCTCTCCTTCATCCCATTTCATCCACTCCTTGGGACATCCCAGAGTTTTCTTGCTTTTTGTTGAGCATTATGGTTTTGTTCTCTATGTTTGTTGTGATTGGACTTTGGCATGGTTCAGTGACTGTGAAAGAAAGAAGTCTTCAATTTTTCTACTTGTAGCTGTTTAATCCTTCCTTATCCTTAATTCATTAACTATTTGGTAGCTTATACCCCCTCAGCTTGCACACTATATCTTTTCCTTGCTCACTACCTGGACTGAAGTATGGCTGTTGTTTTGCTTCTCACCTTTACAGGGGGAAACACAATTAGACATTCTCCAAAAGTAGATAGATATATGTGAAGTGATCTTTACACCAGTCTTCAGATTTCTCTTGAAAGTTAGGGAATTGGGTAGTATTTCGGCACCAAATTTGCATAACCTATTTCACAGACCATGTTTAATTCTTTCTATCTCATTGCACTTGAGTCCTCTTCCTCTTCAACTTATACTGAAGGGTAATATAGTGGGATAAATAAAGATTGCTGAATGCCATTTCCTTTTTTTATTAAAATGTTAGTGGGGTACAGAGTACTAAGGCTTTTGCTATTTCCATTGTGCACCTATTATATCATTTTTGGTTACATTTACATCAATTTACATAATTTATGATACTGTTTGATAAATATGTGGCAAAAATTATCTGCTATTATGGATTATAATGTAGTTTTTCCCCATGTATTTGTATAGTTGCATCATGTAACTTGAGATTGCTGTCTCCCCCTTTACAGCCCTCTATATTATTACCCCTCCCTTCCCTCTTCCACAATCTTTGTTCCCCCTACTAGACCCTTCACCCTTTTAGCTGTTCTACTTATATTTTCCCTTCTTAGATAACCCTGATTGTTCCTTTTTTATATATGTATTTATAGCCTTATCCCCCTTTCTTTTTTCTTTTTTCTTTTTTCTTTCTTTTTTTTTTTTTTCGGTACTGAGGATTGAGGCACTGAGGTACATGGTTGCATACTTTGCAAGAACTGCACCCTCAGCCCATTTTTCTTTTCTTTTCTTTTTTTTACTTTTTGAGACAGGATCTGGCTAAATTATGCAGACTGCCTCTGGTATCGAACTTGTGATCCTCCTGCCTCTGCCTCCCGAGTAGCTGGGATTACAGGCACACCCAGCTATCTTTAAGATAGCTTTAGCTCCCAGATATGAGTGAGAGCATACAGTATTTCTCTTTCTGAGCAAACCCTCTGCCTTGATCTTGATAATTTCTGAGTGCTCCTTTTTAGGATTGGCTTTTTGTTGGCTTTCTAGTGCTTTCAGATGTGTCATTAAGTTATTTAATTGGGCCTACTCTAACTTATTGATGAAAGTGCTCATGGCTATGAACTTCCCTGTTAGAACTGCCTTTGCTGTATCCCATAAATTTTGATAGGATATATTTTCATCCTCATTTGAGTGCAGAAAATTTTAAATTCCTCTGAATTTTTCAATGACCCATTGATCATTCAACAGTATTATTTTGTCTCCATGACTTTGTAACATTCCCAAAATTTTTCTTACTTTTGAGTTCTAGTTTTATTCCATTGTGTTCTGATAGTATACAGGGGATAATTTATATTTTATTGTTTCTGTTGAGGAGATTTTTGCAAACTAAAATGTGGTCTATCTTAGAAAAAGTTCCAAGTGGTGCTGAAAAGAATGTGTACTCCATTTTTGATGGATGGAATATTCTGTAGATGTCTGTTAGGTCCAATTGGTCTGAGGTGCTATTCAAATCGTTTTGCTATTTTGCTTTTTTGCTTTGATAACCTGTCTCTTGTGGAGAGTAGGTACTGAAATTTCCCATAATTATTGTGTCTGGCCCAATGTTTATCTCCAATAAAGTTTGTTTTATGAAGCTAAGTGACCCTGTATTTGGTGAGTAAGTATTAAATATCATTATGGGTTCCTGGCTGACTGTTCCTTTACTAATATGTAATGTCCTTCTTTGTCTCTTCTGTTTATTTTGGAATTAAAGTCTAAGTTGTCTGAAATTAGTGCTGCAACTCCTGTTTTTTTTGTTGTTGTTGTTTTGTTTTTTTGGTTCCTAGATGCCTGGTATATTGTTTTCTAGCTTTTAATTTTCAGCCTTTTATGGTCTTCATGGATGAGATGAGTTTCTTGGATGCCACATATCAAGAGTTTATGTTTTTTTAATCCAATTGGCCAGTCTGTATCTCTTGAATTGTGAGTTAAGACCATTTGCATTGAGAGCAATTATTGAGAGGTGCTTATTATTCTGTATCAATTTGGTATTTTTCTTGTTTTTTTGATTCATATTTGGCTTATTTTTTTCTTAAGTTCCCCTCATGTTTATTATTCATTCCTTTGATCTTGTATTTGAGGTTGTCTTACCTCTCCTATATGTAATGTTTCATTAAGGATCCTCTGCAGTGCTGGCTTGGTGGCTGGGAATCATTGAAACAAGGCAATATTATGGAATGTCTTGAAGTCACCATCTATTTTAAAAGGTAGATTTGCTGGGAAATGTAATCTTAGTTGTCAGTTATTCTTTTTCAGGACTTGGATAATGTCTATCAAGCTTTCTTTGCCTTTAACATTGTTGTTGAGAAGTCTCCTGTTATTCTGATGGATTTGACTTTGTGAGTTGGTGATTCTCTCTTTTAGGATTTAGAATAGCTTGTTTGCTTTCTAGATTTAACATTCCAATTACAACATGTCATGGAGAGGGTCTGTTCTGGTCTGCTCTTTTTGGGGTTCTAAATGTTTCAATTGTATGAGTATCTACCTCTTGCCTTAGGTTTGGGAAGTTGTCATCTAATATTTCTTTGAATAAAGTTCCTAATCCTCTTGTGTTGTTTTCAGGTCCTTCATGGAACCCCTGAATTCATAGGTTTTGTTTCTTCATTTTATTAACTATCTCTTGAAAATCTTGCTCACACTACTTCATCTTTCTATCTTGGCATTTGAGTAAACAAGGTCTTCTATCTTTTCCTCAACTTCAGCTATTCTGTTTTTAGCTTTGTCTAGTGTTGATACTACTACTACTGTAATACTGAATGGATTAATTTTGTCTTGCATCTCAAGGTCCTGTGTTTCATTCTTCTTCATTCAATTCTTCAACTCAATTCTTCTTCATCCTTCTTCAATTCTACATTTTTTCTGGATAATTTTTCTTCTAATTTATATACTGTTTCTTCCAGTGAATCAGTTGCTGTCATGCTGGTGTCTTTGAGGCCTTTTGCCATATTTATAAGCAGTATTCTAAATTCTTCCATCAGGCCTCTCCAGGAATCCAATTACCTTGAAATTATCTGTTGAGGTGCTTTGGTTTCTAGGATCTTCACATGAAGCTTGACCTTTCATGTTTTGTGTGTTTTTCTGCTGTGGCATGCCCAATACTTGTTCTGGGTGCTAGGTCTCACCTCCTGCATTATAAAGAGATTCTCCCTTGAGGTTCCCATGAGTTTGGGTGATGATGGGTTGCTGGTGCTTCTTTTCCCTCCCCACCCTCATAGTTTGCAGCCTTAGTGTACAGTACCTATCTCTTGCTGCAGCCTCTTCATTCAGCATTGCCCCTTCAGTTTCTCCGCATCCCGTGTGTTCCGAGGCCCCAATCACTTCATAGCCTAAATGATGTGTCTTAGCCTCCCCTGACCTGTGGTGCTACTTCTCCAAGTTGCAAACATAACTGGGCCCCTAATATGGCTTATTCTGAACAAGCTTTCTTAGGCCCAGGGATCCAGTAGTGCCAGCTGCTCTTCCCCATCCCCCAAACTTGCCACCTTTAAGTTTCCCTCCCCTCAGTTCACAGTTCCAGTGACTCCAGAGGCCAGGGTGGTGACCATCCTTCCCCAATTCAAAAACAAAACAAAACACCATAGTCCCTAGGTCCGAGATGCTACAGTGGAGCTGTGTCACTGTGCCTTTACCTAGGAGAGTCCCGCAGATTTCCGCTTTGTCCACCTTACCTCCTGCCAGCCATACACCATCAGGGAGGATTGTGTTTCATATTTCTTCAGCCATGCACCCTAGCTGAGAGCTCAACTGTACCTCTCTCCAGCCCCTTGCTATCAGGGATGGCCCTGCTGGACCTCTCTTCAGCCATGTGCCTTCCTGGAGGGCTCTATGTCCTCCAAAGCCCTCTGCTGCCATCTACCTTGGAACTGAGGGTTATGGAGTGTTGTCCACTGTTTTGTCCTCTTCTCCATCATTTTAATCTCTACTACTTGGAAATTATTTCTTGATAATTAAAGCTGCAGTCCACTTCTCTTTTTTTTGTTTTGTTTTGAGTAGAGAATTTCTCTATTTTCCATGAGTATTTTCTTCCCTGATTGAAGTGTGCCATCTTAATTGGCTCTGAATGCTATTATTTTATCTAGCTTACTGTCTAGTCTCATGGACCTGGATAAAACTGACAGTGATTATTCCTATGGCATTGAAAAATGTGATACACCATTTTTCAGTATTTCAGTTTGAATTCTTGAAGCTGCTAACTTCCATACTCTATACTTTGATCATCACACCCCCAATGTCTTATTATGATGACACACCTGTGAGTTTTTTTCTTAAGAGATATAGTAAAATTCTCACTCCTGCTAAGTTGCAAACTATTCAGAAGCAGATATAGGGTCTTTGTAATTCTTTGTGGCCATAGTGCCACACTGTTAGTGCAGAACAGAAGCTCAAGAACTTTTGGTTGGATAAATGGATAAATGAAAACAACAGAAATCTACTGTCATTTAAAATAGTAAATAAATGTGACAAATATCACTTCTATACCCAAACACAGTGAAAAAATCACTTATGTTAATTTTTCACAAACTTTTCAGAATTATTTCACAAACTATTCAGAATTAAGTTTGTGATCCATGTGTGGCTGTTAGATTCTGTTTTCTACCAATTTCTGTGGGCTGGGATTTAGCTCAGTTGGTAGAGCGCGGCTCTGCAGTCTCTGAGGTCCCGAGTTCAATTCCCAGCACCACAAAATGGGAGAAGGACCTGGCAATCCACTCCCAAAGCAATCCCGAAACAGTCAGCCATTGAAAACCCTATGAGGGTCGCTATGAGTCGGTTACCGACTTGACAGCACTTAACAACAACAACAACCAATTTCTACCTTTCCTTTTCTTGTCACTTCTGCCACATGTCATTATGCTATTGTAGAGTCTGATATGCAATGAGATTACACCTTTCTTTACTTAGAGGATAGTTCTGATTCTGGATAAATAAATTAACACTTATATGTATTTTACTTAGGATGACATTGCTTGAGATGGTATCCATGGATCTTTATTCAATGAACCTTTGGTCTTTTTGTTGTTGTTGTTCTTGTTCTTGTTGTTAGGTGCCCTTGAATCAGGTCCAACTCATAGTGACCTTCATGGGGTTTTTATTTGCTGATTGTTTCGGGAGTGGACTGCCACATCCTTCTCCTATTTGGTTTTTCTTTTTTAGGCACAGAGAAATTGGCTTTTTATTTTTAAAAAGTCACAAATGAAAGAGAGAATAATGTGTTGAGAGACATCCCTTGCCTTATAAATAGGCATGACAGTAATTAATTGCATAAACAATTTTAAAATGGCATTCAAGAAAATACTTGTGAAGAGTTGTCTCCCCAATATAGAGTTGTTCTTAATGACAAGAATGGAGTAAAGCCCCTGGGACCTCCTTTTGTTGATATGGCATGACTTAAAATAAGAAGAAACATAGTGGCTGCAACATTGGGCTCAAAAATAAAAAGATCATGTGCATGGCACAATGTTTGGTAGTATTTCACTCTGTTGTATATGGATCCTATTACTCAAATAATGTGATTTCTGCATGGGTTTTGTGCTTTACGTTTTTCTCTTTGGACTTATCTTTTAAAATGAAGGTGACACATATATGGATAAATTACTCAATTTCATTTTGATATGTGGCTCTTAGTATACATATACTATGATTTATACTATAATGTTGAAGACCTCAGTATAAAGATTTAAAAGTGGGACACATAGTATTTAAATTTCTTGAACAGAGATGAGCTAATTGAGAAAAATTTAACAGGGAGGAACAGGACAATGTGAGTAGAAGAATCCTGGAAAATATATGTTTGCATCAAGTTAATCAAGAGTTAATTAAGTGAATAAACTCTGAAATAGCCTTGGGTACAGTTCTTAAAGGCATACTGAGATATTACTGCCTACTTAATTGTATGGGAGAAGGAAGTGGCAATCCACTCCCAAAACAATCCTGAAACAATCAGCCATTGAAAACTCTACGACCTCACTCAATAGCACCTAACAACAACAACAAACTTAATTTTAAATAATCTTCTATTGGACATTTTGTGTTTTTAGAAGGGATACCATTGTGTATGTTTTGATATACACGTTTACTCATAGTTTAGGCTGTTTCCTGAAATATTAATGATTTTAAAAATAATTTTAAATTACTTTAAATAATAGATAATAAAAATAGTTTTGTGTTATTTTCATTCATTCAACCAAAGTTTCTTGAGTGCCTCTTCTGTGTTAACAGAATGGTACTAAGGATTCAGGGTGGGCTGGGGGAGGGGAGAAGCAAAACCCTGACTCTTCTTTTCTGAGCCAATCACTTCTTATTTTTGTCTTCTATCTATTTTACTTTGATACAGTATCATATTTAGGTCTTTTGTGTTCTGTAAGGAAAGGCATTAACATCCATCAGTGATATCAACTGCAGCAAACATTTCAGATGTCATCTCACTTACTGCTTCCAACAATTCTGCGGTAGAACTCTGTCCTATTTTACAAATGGGGATGAACTCAGAATTCTTCCCTGGTGTACTATCATCAGTGCTGGGTTAGGTCTTTCTGACTCCACTGAGGCTATGAGAAATTAATCTCTTCTGTCTGAGGTGTATTTTTTTCAGGCTATGAGCTTTCAAACTTGTTATGTATCATGAAAGCATGCACTGTTTCTAGTTACTAAAATGTGGTGTTCAATTTCCTCTTCCTTGTAACTACTGTATAGCTTTATGGTTTTATAGACTCTGGTTATCCTTACTATCATCTTTTTTCTGTTATATAAAGTGCTTCATATGTGGAGCACATTTTCTTCCTCTTCCTCTATTGTTTTCCCCTGAGCTTTCTCTAATTTCATTACATTTTTCTATAAATTTTATCTACCAGAACTATAAAAAGCTTACTGATGCAAGGAATAATGATTTTTGTTGTTTCTACTACCTGACCATGATGCCAGAATACTGTTACCTTTTCAGACTTGGGAACAGTTCTGTTTTGAAAGAACATAAATTCTTTTTTTTTTTTTTTTTGTGAGACTCAGCAGTCTCAGGTACATCTCAGATCTCAATAATACAACATATATTTTAATGAGGGCATCTAGGTAGGTAACATCCCAGGCATTTTATATGGAAATCAACTGTGTCCATTTGATCTCTCATTACACTTCCTCAGCCCCAGCACACAGCACTCAGCCTGGTACCCAGTGTCCTCTAGCTCCATTAGCCTTGTTCCACTTCCTGGTACCTGTCAAGCTCATTCCTAATATACGCTCTCTTACTCATCTTTCTATTTTAGATTTAAGCCTGTCCTCACACGATGAGTTTCCACTTCATAGCACTTATCATATCACATTTCCAATTAAATATTGGCATGCTTATCTGCTTAAAACCTATCACCTTGATATATTAAGGACAACTCCTGAGGACAGAGATTCCCTTTTCCACCTATGTAGTCCTGATACTCAGCAGCATAGGATTGTGGTTGTTAAGTGATGTTAAGTTGGGTACGACTCATAGCAACCCTATGTACAATAGAATGAAACACTCCCTCATTCTATGCCAGGCACAGATATTTTTTATGTTTAAGCCATTGTTGCAGACACTATGTCAGTCCATCTAGTTGAGGGTCTTCCTTTTTTTCATTGACCTGTCACTCTCCCAAACATGATGTCATTCTCCAGGGATTGGTCCCTCCTGACACAATGTCTAAAATATGTAAGATGCATGTAATCATCCTTGCTTCCAAGGAGCTCTCTGGTTGCACTTCTAGGACAGATTTGTTGGTTCTTTTGGCAGTCCTTGGTATATTCAATATTCGTCTATAGCACTATAATTCATAAGCATCAATTCTTCTCCTGTCTCCCTTATTTAATATCTAGCTTTCACAACCATGTGATAGGACTAGAAATACCATGGTATGAGTCAGGTGCACCTTTGTCTTCAATGTGACATCTTTACTTTTCAATACTTAAAAAGAGGTCTTTTGCAAGAACTTTTCCCAGTGCAATGCATATTTTGATTTCTTGACTGCAGCTTCTATGCGTGTTGATTATAGAACCAAGTAAAGCAAAATCTTGGAGAGCCTCAATCCTTTCTCTTTTTATCATGATGTTGCTTACTGACCCAGTTGTAAGGATTTTTGTTTTGTTGGTGTTAAGTCACAATCCATACTGAAGGCTATTTTCTTTGATCTTCATCAGTAAATGTTTCAAGTCCTGTTTATTTTCAGCAAGCAGAATTGTGTTGTCTGCATAATTCAGGTTGTTAATTAGTCTTCCTCCAATCATGATGACACATTCTTCTTCATAAAGTCCAGCCTCTCTGATTATTCACTCAGCATAGAGATTGAAGAGATATGGTGAAAGGGTACAGCCATGATGCTTTCTTAGATTTAAACCAGGCAGTGTTTCCTTGTTCTAGTCAAATGATGGCTTACTGGTCCATGTACAGATTCCTCATTAGTACAATTAAGCACTCTGGTATTCCCATTCTTTGCAATGTTATCCACAATTTGTTGTGATCTACACAACAAATGCTTTTCTATAGTCAATAAAACATAGGTAGATATCTTTACAGTATTCTTCGCCTTCGGCTAGTATCCATCTGACATCAGCAATGATGTCCCTGGTTCAACTCCCTCTTCTTAATCTGGCTTGATTTTCTGGCAGTTCCCTGTTAATATACTGCTATGGTTGCTTTTGAATGACCTTTTGTAAAATTTTACTTATATGTGATATTAATGATATCATTTGATAACTTCCACATTCAGTTGAATCTTCTTTCTTGGGAATAGGCACAAAGATGGATCTCTTCCAGTCAGTTGGCTATGTAGCTATTTCCAAATTTTTTGACATAAACAAGTTGGCACCTCTAGTGCTGCATCTTTTTGTTGAAATATCTCAATTGCTCTTCCATCAATTCTCATTTAACATTTGGGGTCAGAAAATATCTTAGGTATGCGGTATAATTTCTATTGCATCACATCAGGAAAAAATGGCATCTTGTTTTCTTATTAACCTATCATTAGTGATGCTGAGCTTGAATATGGGACTAGGGTTCTAGGTCTTTTTAATAAGATTGACACAGCAGGAACATGACTCTCACAGTAATTTCCCACAGTTCCATGCTTTGCTACTCTCTCCTCCACCTAAATTTCCAATAAACCCTCATCCGCTAAGCACGGTGCAAGCAAGGAAGGCAAACAAATAAATTGTGTGTAACGCATAGCAGTAAGACTGAAATGCGGGAGTCTACCACTCCCTGTCTGAAACTTTATACTAAATATATTGCACTAGATATAAATAGGCAGGGTGCACATCTAGGAACTTATTTCAGCCTAGGTTTCTGTCTTCCCAGTTTTTGTCAGGGTCAAAACAAGCTGGCCTTGGTGTCTATTATCCAAGCAGCCTGCATATGATACAGATATCCTGACAAGCTGCTTTTGAAAAAGATGTAAGCTTACACAGAAAGTTGGTTCAACCATGTTGTAAATTGGTTATACTAAAAATGAACTTTTTGTGATTTTATTCTTTTTATTCATTCTTCAAATTTGACAAGAAGGGGTCAAAACTATATGGTATGCTGTTTAGCCTTATTCCCATAAGAGGCCAGTGCCTGCTTTGTTTCTTTGCTTTATTTTTTTTAACCAATAACACTGTGTAACCATAGTAAAGTGTTTTCAGTGCTCTGAGTTTTGGACATTCATCTGTAAATTGGGGATAATGTGCATGGTTTTGTCTATGTGAAGTACCTACAACATAGTCAGTTACCACCAATTTCCTTCTTGCTCTTGTCTGCTGGAGCTGAGATCACTGATATGCTTCCTTCCATTCCTAGCACTGATTCTGGATGGAGCTGGGCCTCAGGTGGGATTTTTTAGTATATATAGCTGAGGGAGCTGGCAGAGTTGAGCAAGACTGCAGGAAGGGACTTAAAAGGGAAGGCTAACTACTATCATTATGTGAGCTAGAATTTGATTTGAAGTGTATGATACAAAAATGATGTGACATTTGACTTTTTAATATGACCACAAACATCAAATTTTCTTGTTTTCAAATATATTTGGGATATTAAAGGCAAGTCTAGCCATTCAGAGCCCAGGAACAAGAATGAAGCCCTTCAGTAAAGCATCTTAGCATTTTATTGCACCTCTCAGGAACCAAGAAGCTGGGATTTAGCTCAGTTCGTAGAGTGTTGCTCTGCAGTCTCTGAGGTCACGAGTTCGATTCCCAGCACCACAAAAGTGGGAGAAGGACGTGGCAATCCATTCTGGAGGCATTCCCGAAACAATCATTGAAAACCATTGTGAGGATTGAAAACCTTGTGAGGTTGTCTCTGAGTCAGACATGACTCCACAGCCCCTAACAACAAGAACATCAATAAGAGACAGCCATTTTGTATGACATATTGGATACTTTATTTGGCTTTTCAAATGCTAAGTCTGAAACTTGTATGTCTCCAATAAGGTACAGCATCCTAATGAATGTGAGTCAGCACTGCTAGTTTTTAAGGGGTGTATGTGTGAGGGATGCTCCTAAAAACCATAAATAATCTTTATTTTTGTGGTAAATTTGATTCTCTTACAGGCTAGCAGGGGCTGGGATTTAGCTCAGTTGGTAGAGC
>VMDO01016669.1:0-47145 GCA_007922755.1 Pedetes capensis
TTAGTACATGGATGGGAGACTGTCTTGGAACACCAGGTGCTGTAGGCTCAGGAGAAGGACCTGGCAGTCCACTCTCCCCAAAATTAATCTGGCATTGAAAACCCTATGAATAGTAGAGAATCACTAACAATAGTGATTCACTTGTGGTATGTAGGGTCGCTATGAGCCAGATACTGACTCAATGACACCTAATAACAACAACAACAATGACTGAATTCATGCATCCACATGTTGTACATCTGTGTTACCCTCACCCCACCTCACCCAGGACTAGTGCAGTGCGGGGAATACAAAATAGGACCCAGCAGTATGTGTTTATTAAATAGCCCAGAGAAACAACTTTTAATGATATTTTGCAGTCAGTTATGAAGTGGGTACAAGAGGCCTGTGGGCTTTGGCAAAATGGGTGTAATATTTAGAAAGGGATTCAGACCCCTGGTCTGTAATTTGTCTTCCTCCTTATGCAGATGAGAGAAACGGAGCCCTGCAAAGCACGGGCTCGGGCCATTTGTCAGTAGCCACGCTGCACGATCCCCTTCCGCCTAAATTAATTTACTCTTCCAAGCTATAAATTTCTCCTTCCCCTTCCCTCTGTTCCCTCCTTGATCATCTCCTGCTCATTGGGAGGAGTTGAGGGACTCCAGGACACATCTCACTTACCAAGGGCAGGACGTGGGCTGGGTCAGAAAAGAACCCCATTCTTCCCGAATCTGCACCCTGTGCGGCGAAGAGTGATCGCACCTCCCGCAGCTGAAGGGAGCACAAAGGGACGCTTGAGCCTGGTGGCATTGGCCCTCTTTTCTTCCCTGGAGGGAAAATGGGCCATTATTCTCTTGTGCCCGATTCCCACCAGCCCCGTGTTTAACCTCCAGCGGAGAGAGGCCCCAGTTTCTAGCAGGTCTGCCTGCTGGACACTCCAACAACATATTAGCATATTTTGCATTTAAAAGGGTCTTGGAAAATGAATTCAATGATTGGCATGGTGTTTCCAAAGGATTTTTTCCCAACTACTAGTAATTGCTTGGCTTTCAAATGCACCATTCCTGCCTGAAATGCCCCTAGCCTGGCAAGCCAGCTTCATCGGGAGACGCTGCACTAGGCGAGGGAACGTTGTCAGGCTCTTGATACCAAGCGATTGCCTGCACGGCACCTGGAGACTTGCTAAGGAGAACCTTGTCCTAGTTTTTCGGCAGAGCCTGCAGATTGTTTTCCTTCCTTCCAGTGCTGAGATTTATGCCAGTTCCAAGCCTCTTCTTTGGGAAGAGGAAGGGGACCCATGAGAGAGGGCGGGGAGACCCGAGAGGAAAATGAGGGGTGAATGTGATCAAAGTACATTATATACACAAAGGAAAATGTCAGAATGAAACCTATTATTTTGTATAATTAATCTACGCTAGTGAAAAATGTATGAAGGCCAGGCACTCCTGTAATCCCAGCGACTCGGGAGGCAGAGGCAGGAGGATCACAAGTTCGAGACCAGAGGCGGTCTGCAGAATTTAGCGAGACCCTGTCTCAAAAAAGTAAAAATATGGGCCGGGGGTGCAGCTCAGTGGTACAGCACTTGCAAAGCATGCAAATGTGAGGCTCTTGGTTCAACCCTCACTACCACAAAAAAAAAAAAAAAAAAAAAAAAAAGAATGAGGCAGAAAACCACAAAAACTTCTTTTTAAGAAAGGGGCTGGGTCAGCCCTTCCACGGAGCGCTACTGGGGCGCCAGGCAGTGTAGACATGACTGGAATCCTGACATGGAACTAACAAAGGTCGAGTGTGGGGACAGGTGCCAGGTTGTGCATTGTTCATAGCACATGGCACTGCTCTGGCCCAGAGGTAAGGTGTAGTGGGTGAGCAACTTTGGGAAGGTGGAAACTTCTGGAATGTGCTTTGCAGAAATGCCGTTCAGGTGCATCTTCTTCCTTTTGCATGTGAGGCAAACAGGATCTAGAGAGACTATCATATGTCCAGAGTCATAGCCATTTTGCTCTTCCAGGAGAGTAGAATTCAGATCCCCCTGGATCTCAGTATGAATTTGTTCGTTTTGCCCGGCATGGTGGTGCATGTTTGTAATTCCAGCACTTGGGAAGCTGAGGCAGGAGGATCATAAGTTTGAGGCCAGACTGGACTATATAGCTAGACTATGTCTCAAAAAACAAAACAAAAAACAAAACAAAACAAACAACAACAACAAAAATAAACAGAAACAACAAAAGATTTGCTAATTTTATAAATCCTCTTAAAAGAAAATTTAGCCAGGAATTAAAGGTCTGGGGTTAGATGGAAGTTGGAAGTCTGAGATGGAAGAATTTAGAAAATGCCAAGCTATGGGAGGACCTTAGGCTTTGTAAAATAACCGGCAGTTGTTATTAATATAATTAATGAGGATAATAATAATGGCAATAATTGCTAATGTTGTGTGTTTCCTTGATACCAAGCACTGTGCCAAGGGCAGTGTATGTGTTATCTCATTTAATTTTTTACAACTCTGTAAAACAAGTTAGTACAGGTTTAAGCATCCCTAATCAGAAAATCTAAAATCTGAAATGCTTCAAAATCTGTAAGTGTCTCAGCTCCTACACAGAGCACAAGTAGAAAATCCTATGCCTTGAAATTTTGTTTTATGCACAAAAAAAGATTTAAAATATTTTATAAATTACCTTCGGCTATGTGTATTAGGGTGGGCTGGGATTTAGCTCAGTTGGTAGAGCGCTGCTCTGTAGTCTCTGAGGTCCTGAGTTCGATTCCCAGAACCTCAAAAATGGGAGAAGGATGTAGCAATCCACTCCCGAAGCAATCCTGAAACAATCAGCCATTGAAACCCCTCTGAGGGTCTCTATGAGTCAAACACAACTCGACGGCACCTAACAACAACAACAATGTGTATTAGGTATATTTGAAACATAAATGAATTTTGTGTTTAGGTTTTGGTCCCATCCCCCAGATATCTCATAATGCATAGGCAAATATTCCAAAGTCTGAAAAATTCCAAAGTCCAAAACACTTCTGGTCCCAAACATTTTCGGTAAAAGATGCTCAATCTATACTCACATTCCTGCTCTACAGATGAGAAAGCCGAGGCTAACGAGTTTAAATAACTGGTTCAAGTTTACTCAGATCTGTCTGACTTCAGGACCAGAATCTTACAAGAGGAAAAAGAAAGAATCCTGAAATAAACGATTAAGAGATGAGAGTATTCAGGCCAGGGACAAGAACGGAGAGGATGGGAAGAGAAGAGCTGAACAGAGCTGGGAGAGGCTGGGGCCCAGAGGGGAGAGGGCAGCAGAGAGTGGAGGACAAAGGCGGCTCTGGGAAGTGGCCACCCATGGCCACAGGGGCAGCAGCATTGGCCAAGGCAGGAAGTGCAGGCCAGGGCTCAGGTGAGGAGCGAAACGAAGACTCCTGGAATGGGAATCGGGAGCCAGAGAAAGAAAATGTCTGTGTAGTGTGTGTGTCTGTGTGCGTGTGCGCACACAAGTGTGTGCATGAGTGTGGGGGTATGTGTCTGTGTGTGAGCATGAATGTGAATATTGTGTGTGACTGTGAGTGTGTGTTGAGTGTGTGTGAGGGTGTACATGAGTGGATGTGCATGTTAGTGTGCGGGTGGGGGGTGACAGTGTATGTGAGTCTGAGTGTGGGAGTCTGTGTGTATGTGACCCTGTGTATTGTGTAAGACTGTGTGCATGTTTGAGTGTGTGACTGTTAGTGTGAATGTATGTGGGGGGGAGAGGGTGTGGGAGTGGGTGAATGTGTATGTGTATGAGTGTGTGATTGTGTGTGAATTAATGTGTGTGTCAGTGTGTGTGAGGGTGTGTGCATGACCATGTGAGTATGTGCGTGATTATGTGTGCGAATGTGTTAGTGAGTATAACTTTGTGTGTGAGTGGGAATTTGTGTGTGAGTGGGTGCCTATGTGTGTTGTGTGTGTGTAACCGTGACTGTGTGACTGTATGATTATGTATGTGTGTGACTATGTGAGTCAGTGTGTGTGACTATGTGATTGTGTATGTGTGTGCTGTGAGTGTGTGCATGTGACTGTGTGTATGAGAATGTGTGAGTGTGTGGTGTGGGGGTGTATGAATGTATGTGCATGTGTGTGAGTGTGCGAGTGGATACGTGTGTAAGTCCGTGGTGGGGAGAGATGAAAGAGGATTAATAAGAGGAGGAGGAAGAGGAGGAAGGGGCAAAAAGAAAGAGGAAGAGAAGGGGAGGAGGAGGGGAGGGCACAACACACACACTGCACCTAAGACCTGTGTGGGACAAGGGCATCCGCACCCCAGCTCAGCCAAATGGAGCAGGCAGGACAGATTTAATCTGAAGAGAAATGGGAACCTGAGCAGGACAGGAAGCCGTGAGCCATGTCTGGTTCCACCAGTATCCTGTTAAAGGAGTCACGGGAGGGGCTGTCCCCAAAGCACACCTTGCTGGACAGGAGAACGCCTCAAATTCTCAGGGTGCCACCTGTGAGGGGATATGGACTGTGGGTGACATCCTGGAGCCAGCCTCAGTGGGCCTGGGGCTGAAATCAAAGAAGGGGGTTGCAGTGAGGTGAGGGGCGGGTGGCTCCTTTCACTCCAGAGTCTCCCTCGTCTCACTAGCATTGGTGGACGGGACCAGGCATGTGAAGGCTCATGCCAGGTTATTCTCACTGGGAATGGAACAAGAGTCGTTGGTTTGGAATCCACCAGGGCCTGGTGGGCTAGTGTTTAATTTATATAGTGTGCCCCAGAGGTGGTGGATTATCATTCATTTACCCCCTCCAAATGGAGGGCATTGATCATTTTAAAGAGTCATTAAAACGCGGCACTCAGACACATACGTACCTAATGCTGAGTCAGGGATTGAATAGAATTTTATGCAACTATTTTAATGATGGTTATGAGGACTATACAATAAGGGAAGATGCTTACATGGGCATTAGGTAAAATAAGGAATACATAACATGTATGTGTAACCAAATAACATTTTTTAAGTCCCAAAGCCGGAGGGGTGAAGCAGCTTGCCCTCAGTCATGCAGCTGGGAGGTGGCTGAGCCACGGTTCGCCCCAGGCAGACGGTTCTCTTCATCACAGCTGCTCTCAGCTACTAAGCATGTCTTCTGCGTTTCACCTCCACATCCACAAATCCAAAAGAACATGTCAAGTGTGTATTGAAACAAATCCTCTCACCTATTACTGTCATTGAAGAGATTCAGGAAGTTATGCCAAGAGCCACAACACACACCTGTCATCCCTGTGACTCTGGAGGCTGAGGCAGGAGGATCGTGAGTTCGAGGCCAGAGGCAGCCTGCTCAACTTAGCGAGACTCTGTTTCAAAATAAAAATAAAAAATTTATAACAGGTATTGGGGGTGCAGCTCAGTGGTAGAGTAGTAACATGTGTGTTCAACCCCACAGTATTGAGGAGGAAGAGGAGGAGGAGGGGGAGAAACAATAGTGGTTAAAGGCAGATGATAAACTTTTCACATTTAACATGCTGATCTTCCCTTTATGTTGTTGTTGTTGTTAGGTGCCATCAAGTCGGTATCCAACTCATAGCAACCCTCATAGGGTTTTTGATGGCTGACTGTTTCGGGATTGCCTTGGGAGTGGATTGCCAGGCCCTTCTCCCATTTTTGAGGTGCTGGGAATCGAGCTCCGGACCTCAGAGACTGCAGCGCAGCACTCTACCAACTGAGCTAAATCCCAGCCCAGGATATGTAAATATCAACCTCCATGTAAATTAGGGGGAAAAGAGATTAAGAACAGTATAGAAATTCTCTCTCTTCATGGTAGGAACCGAGGAATAAAGTGCCTCAGTCTGAGCACAGGTGGTTGTTGTTAGGTGCCATCAAGTCTTGTCCAACTCAGAGACCCTTGCGGGGTTTTCAGTCACTGATTGTTTCAGGATTGTTTCCGGAGTGGATTGCCACGGCCAGCTCCCATTTTTGCGGTGCTGGGAATCAAACTCGGGACTTGAGAGCGGCGTTCTACCAGCTGAGCTAAATCCCAGTAAGCACAGGGAGGGCCCAGCATAAGAAAACTGGCTCCACCTTCACGTGCTGAGGAGCTCACAGGGTGGAGACAGGACATACAAGCAAATTCGTGTGCTGTGGACTTGAACGCTATAATGTTTGCATGTGCCAAAAGGATGCAAAGAAATGACCCCAGGCGTAATTGATCTCCATGGGCTCTGTGCGTGTGAAATGTAAATTCAGAGTGGCATTTGAAGTAGCGATGTCCCTAGACAGTCCTAGAAGGAACGGCAAGGACAAATTATGAAGGGGAACCTAGTTGGTGATAAGGAAGTGAATCTGTCCCTGGCCAGGGCGCATGTAGCCATGCCCTGTGAGGGACTGCAGCACATTAAGTGCTCAGTCTGATGGAACTTCCACAGGAAAACCCACTGGAGCAACTGGACCAGACCCCGCTAGCCTTTAGCCCCATCCTAGACGCCAGTGACGATGGGCACAGTTATTTACCAAGCCAGCCTGCTGCAACTCCAGCAGCTTTTAGCCCGCAGCCCTCCTTGCTAAAACAGGACCCAGTATGGTGCGATCGCCTCCATGTCACCCCCTTGGCATGTGATGATCAGAGCAGGTCAGGGTAGAATTCAGCCAAATTAATTCTGCAGATTCCTCGAGGGTTTCACAGGTAGAGAATAAAGACCGAGAATTTGAGATATTTTTTTTTAAGTGCATTCAGAAATGCTGTCACATTAGAGCTTCCTTTCAGTCCCTTGGGGTGGCCACCAAGTAAACAGCTTAATTTCCATCTCTGTTGGAGGTGCAGAATGCAGCCTTCACACCTGCCAACAGATAAATGTCTCCTGTCTCCCTAGGTGCTTAATGGCTTTTAGGAGGGCAGGGCTGGGAAGAAAGGAAGTGATTTCCCCTTATTGACCAAAGTGGAAACACCAAGAAACAATTCTCTCTCACACAGGCCCTTTCCTTCTGAGATTACTGAACCACAGCCCAGCCAACTCCCTTTTAGCTAGTTCAGGCAAAATGGAAGACAAGAGGCCATCTGAGGAGTGGGTAGGGCTGGGGTGGGAGCGATCCCTGAGTTGCATGTTTGGGATTTGCAGAGAGAAGATTTGCATTTCTGATAAGGGCCAGGTCCAGGTGGGCTACAGGAGCTCTCCAAGAGCTCAGCTTGCAGGAGCAAAGAGCCTTCTGCATAAACAAACAGCTGGGGGAAGAGAGAGGAAGGCCAGAGGTGGGTGGCAGGGGACTTCCTGGCGGGAGCCTCTCCGAAGCAATTGTGGCAAGCTAAGACACACTGGCGAACCCGCCTCTGTGCTCAGCCCCCCACACGCTTTGTGTGCAAGAAACTTATTAAGCAGAAACGTTCCACTCTCTGATTCTGCGATTTATCGTTGTTTCTCCAAAAAGAAATAACGGGACAAGTCTTTCCCAACAGTATTGATAAAGCAGAATATTGGGAAAAGGAAAACAATGTCCAATAATAGGTGGATGGTGAAATAACCCAATAATTAAATAAAGTGATGGTTAAGGCTGTGGTAGAAACCCTTACATCAGAAATGATTCCTTTTCTTGCCAGGCACGGTGGTGCACGCCTGTAATCCCAGCGGCTCGGGAGGCAGAGGCAGGAGGATAGCAAGTTCAAGAACAGAGGCAGTCTGCATAACTTAGGGAGACTCTGTCTCAAAAAGTAAAAAAAAATAAAAAAAAAAAGGGTTAGGGGCATAGCTCAGAGGTCCAGCACTTGCAGAGCATGCAGGTGTGAGGCCCTGGGTTCAACCCCCAGTACCTCAAAAAAAAAGAAAAAAAGAAAGAAAGAAAAAAGAAAAGAAGAAAAGAGAAATGATTCCTTTTCTTTTATTTCTAAATTTATTACAAAGGATTTTTTTGTGTGGTGATCATAGAAGTTATATGTCTAAGCGGGCAATCATCATATACTCTCATTGCGTTCTCTTACTCTCTCTCTCTCTCCCTTTCTTTTGTGAACGTGGCTATCCATGAAACCATTGGTGCTTTGCTCAGCTAGGCATTCTCTTGCTAACAGAGACCAATGAGCTGCTGCAGAGGCCTAGGAGGAAACGTGAGCATTTCCAATTCCCCCCACCCACCTACCGCTCACTCCTCCGAGTTCCTCTGAACGTTCTTGGACTTGTTTCTATTGTTAGCTTGTCCAGGCCCAACGAATTCTATGTTTCCCCCGCCTCAGTGTGAAGTGCCAGTGGCCTGCCCAACTCATGTCCTCAGATCCTTTGGATTCCACAGGGTCCTCTTTGCTCTCTGCATGTCTAGCATTGCGGGAATAAAATAAGCCCAGCAATTGTATGTTCCCATGAGCAAAGCACACTTGCAGACCACATGGATGTTATAGCATTGTGGGACTCGATGTCAAAGAGACCAAAGAAACTGTTGAGGCGGATGTGTTCTTGAAAGTCCACATTATGGGCGTCAGTATTTTCAGAAACCAGGAGGAATTGTACCGTGCTCAGGATACAGCAGCACTGGCTGCTTAAAATATCACCGGGTCATGAGGGGTTTTGTTCTGTTTTGGCTCTGCGCTGGAATCAGCTAACAATGGTTACCTTGTCTTGTTCAGAAACTCCAGTCATTGTTATACTTGTGCTTATTTATTTCATTAACGGAGAATTTAATTAATGTATGAGAGATAGACTTAAAATTTGGATTGCAGAGAAGATGGACATTGATAGGACTCTGCTAATCTGGTCTGGGCCTGTGTGCTAGAGAGGACAGGGATGTTCTGGCACCGCCTGACAGTTGAGAAAATAGACCCAGAGCAGCTACCTGACCCCAGAAAGGCTGCTGCTTAACCATTGGTCTAGAACTAAGGTTATCCAACTCTAAGGGTTGGGGGCCTCCAGAGCACGTATGCTGCTTTTGTTTAAACCCACTTTCAGGGATGTGTTTCCTGTGCTGAGAGGAATTTTGTTATTAGGTGCCTTCGAGTTGGGTTTGACTCATAGCAACCCTCATACGGTTTTCAGTGGCTGTTTCAGGATTGCCTGGGGAGTGGATTGCCACATTCTTTTTCCATATTGTTGTTGTTAGGTGCCTTGGAGTCGGTATCCAATTCACAGCAACCATGCGTACAACAGGCCAAACACTATAGTCAGTGCTTCTCTGCTATTCATAGGGTTTTTGGGAGTGAGTTGTCGGGTCCTTCTCCCAAGCCTACAGCACCTGGTGTTCCCAGGTGGTCTCCCATCCAAGTACTAACCAGGCCTGACCCTGCTTAGTTTCCAAGATCTGACAGGATTGGATGCCACAGGACTATGGCTGCAGGCTCCTTCTTCCATAGTCGTCTTTAAATTGAGGCATGTTCCAGTTGTGGTCATCTTCCCCAGCTGAGTCTTTGGTTTTGAAAATAACTAATGATTTTCATTGCCTTTCTCCATCCTTCCATCTTCCCTGACTGGAAACGCAGACCTCCGGGTTTGGTAGATGCAGTGGGAACGAAGGTAGGCTTGGCACCTGGCAGACTTGGTTCAAATCCTGGCTTTCACCCATGCCAGCCCATAATCCCAGGATTAACATCCCTGAGCTTCAGTTTTCCCAGTGGCAAAATAGGAATATCCATAGTATTTGCCTTTGAGGGCCATTGTGAGGATTAACCAGCTCCGTGAATGAGAAGCACTTGTCCCACATCTGGTGCCCAGAGAATAGTAAATACGAGCAGTCATTATTGCCACCACCGTCGATGCTCTTGGTTTTCGTACAAAGACCATGGTCAGGATTGAATGCATTTTGCTTTGCTGGACCGTGGCAGTTACCTGTCTGTGCTGTTTGTTTTATCTTTAGGGAAGAACAATCCAATCACTGTCTGTTCACTCCAGACCCATTTCAAAGAGGGGAAAACAAGGCCCTGAGAACCAAAAGCAACTTGATCAAGGTCATACATCTCCTCAGGGCTGTGACAGTCAGCTCCCTGTCACTGTAACAAAATCCTGAACACGGTTCACTTATAAAGAGGAAAGGTTTATTTTGGCTCACAGTTGTGCAGTTGCCAGCCCAAGACTGGCTAGTCCTGTGGCTTTGGGCCTTTGATGGAGATGCTCACCTGGAGGCCTGAACACAAAGAGAAAGAGGAAGAGGCCAGGGTCTCTTCCAGGGCACGCCCCCAAGAAGCTATGAGTCCCCCCCTCCCCCCGTACCCCTCCTCCCAAAGGGCCAAGGCACCTCTCAATAGCGCCACCCTAAGGACCAATCCTGTAACACATCGGCCTTTGGGGGACACTCAACATTCAAACACCTGTCCGGGTGGCTCCACTTCCTAGCACCCTGATCCCACCAGACACCTCCTTTGACCCTCTAGAGCAGGAAAACAGAAACAGGAGAAACAAGCAGCCAGACACCTGGAGGCCTTGGTCATCATCGCGAGCCTGTGCTGTATTCCTGGCACTTTGTTAGTCTCTGGTTGAGCCACCCTGGGTCCTGTTGGCCCCACAGTGCTGATGGCCCCCCGTTCTCCTTTCTCCCTTCTGCCTTTCTCTGACTGCTCTCTGCAGAGAGCCAGCAGCCCCACGTGAGGTCTGTCACTCAGCTGGCGAGGTGGACGGGGAGAGACTAAGGACGTGCAGAACGGCTGGGAGTCATCTGGTGACTTCTACCTACTGGAAGCCCTTGTCCCTCAACCCCCCGTATCTCCAGGGGGACATGGCAGAACTTCCCTTGAAGCTCTTGGCCAACCTGGAAAGCCCCTTCCAGGTCTCTAAGGTCCCTTTGCTCTGAAGCCACCCTACCGGAGTCTACTCCTTGCTGAGCACGCAGAGGTGCCCAGCACGCTGGAGGACGCAAACAAACCCCAATTCCTGCCTGCCAGCAGGTCCCAGTCAGGGAGAGTCAGGGACAGACGGAACCAACAGAGCGGTGCTTGCAGGAGCTCCGTATGACAGTTCAGGCCCAGGGGCTACCTGAGCAGAGGCACAGAGGTGGGACTGCGCACTAAGCATGTGGCTGCCACTTCGTAGTTCAGTTGCTTTTAGTGTGGCTCACCCCTCACCCCTCCGTCTCGACCGTAAGGGGTTCTCTCTAGCGAGGCATCATTGTGGAGCCGTCTCTTCTTTCCCTGGCCCTGCCTTCACGGGGCTGACTTCCATCTTGGGACGCACCTTCACATAGATGAGAGTATCTGGCCCAGGGAGAGGCGGAAGAGCCAAACCGGAAGTAGAGCTGTAGGATCCCAGCAGCCTATTGCCGTTGTTGCTGTTTCTTCCCACACGACTGTTTTGCAGATGGCGAGTGAAGTGACTGGGGGAGTGGAAGAGAGTCCCCTGGCCTGTCTGTGAAGAATTCTGCCGCTGGCTTGGAGAATCCCTGTGTTATTTCTGCCTCCAGAGAACCAGGGAGCAACTCTTCTCAGAAGGCTGGGCCTGGTACCAGAAACAAACACCTCCCTCCCCTCTCATGTTTTGGGCTTTGAGGAACTTCTTTCAGTTGTCTCCATGGGACTCTTTTCTGGGTTTTTTTGTTTTTTGTTTTTTGTTTTTTGTTTTTTTTTTTGGTTGGTTGGTTTTTGGGTTTTTTTGGTTTTTTTTTTTTTTTTTTTTTTTTTTTTTTTTTTTTTTTTTTTTTTTTTTTTTTTTTTTTTTTTTTTTTTTTTTTTTTTTTTTTTTTTTTTTTTTTTTTTTTTTTTTTTGCGTTACTGGGTGTTGGACCCAGGGCGTCGCGCGTGCATGCTCTGCAAGTGCTGGACCACTGAGCTGCACCCTCAGTCCGATTTTTACTTTTTGAGACAGGGTCTCGCTAAATTACACAGACTGTCTCTGGTTTCAAACTTGCGATCCTCCTGCCTCCACCTCCCAAGCCGCTGGGATTACAGGCGTGTGCCATGGCGCCCGGCTCCATGGGACTCTTTCCTCTGCTAATGTTTGACAGCACTTCTTCCTTTCCTTTTTCCATCTTGTACTCAGGCCTTAAGTCCCCTTTGGCCTACGATGGCTTCTGACTAGATGAAGCCTCAGAAAATGGCAGTACCATGAACAATGATCATAAGCATTCACAGAGCAGCATGCCATTAAAAGACTCCTTTTTTGTGCATTGTTTGGTTATATGAAAATGGCCGAGGTGAGAGAGGTCAGTGGCGTGTTTACTTGCAAGGCCGAGGGGTATTAGTGACAGAGGAAATGGAAAGCGTGGAACAAGAGAAGGCACCGGCGTAGCTGTAGCTGCCATTGTCATTGTGGGCAGTTTCCACAGAGAGAAGCTGAAGCGCAGTGAGGCTGCGAAGCCCGCCCGGTCATGGGATTAATCCCTGCTGTCCACACTCCACAGTGTTCTGATGTCACTCTGTAAAGGAATCTGTATTCCAGAGTGACCCTTGGTTAGACAAAGGCTCCTGCCAGAACCGGGTGTTCGTGGATTTCTTCAGCCTCTCTGTGAGCGCCGCCCCTCTTCTCCCGACGGGGAGTCCCCAGCCTTTTCCCAGCAAGCCTGTCTGTCCCTCAGAGGGCTGGGCGTACCATCTGGGACCCTCTGCGCCTGTCCTGCTCCCTGCACAGGATCTGTCCTCCTCCCAGCATCCTTGGGCCCCCCGCTTGAGGCAGGGTTCGGCCCCCACACCTCGCTTCCTGAACTCACCTTCTCCATCCCCGTCTCCAGTGGGGTCTGCAGTCCAGAGCCAAGTGCAAGACATCATTGACCCCAGCTCACTCCTCATGTGGGTCTTGGCTCCCCTTACTGGATCATTGGGGTCAGAGGCTTTGTCCTTAGCATCTTACTTTTTTTAAATTTATTTTGCGGTACTGGGCTGTTGAACACAGGGCTTCACACTTGCATGCTTCGCAAGTGCTGGACCACTGAGCTGCACCCCAGCCCTTTTTGTTTTTTTTTTTTTTTTTACATTTTTTGAGACAGGGTCTCACTAAGTTACACAACTGCCCCTGGTCTTGAACTTGCTATCCTCCTGCCTCCGGCTCCCAAGTCGCTGGGATTACAGGCGTGCGCCACCCTGCCCGGCTCTCTCATGTTTATTTTTGAGTCAGGGTTCTGCTAAGTTGCACAGGCTGCCTCTGGCCTAGAACTTGCGATCCTCCTGTCTCCCCATCCCAAGTCACTGGGATTAGAGGTGTGTGCCGCCACGCCCACTCCCCACTCTCTACTCCCATGTGCCTGACCCAGGACCGGGCCCAGAGCAGGTGTCAGGACACATCACACAACTGACTTCTAGACAGGAATGAAATAATCACCCCCCGAAACCATGCTGCCACCCGGGTGTTTGTCCCAGAGGCAGTGTCATGGCTCAGGGCAACCCGGGAGCCCCTCCCTCCACCTTATCCTTGGTGCTGGTGCATCTCTGCCCTCTGAAGACGGCACTGTCTCATCCAAGCACCAGGATTGTGACGTCCCTCGAGAAGCACCGTTCTGTGTGGGGTGGGAGGTCAGTATGTGAGGCAATTACTGAACAAGGTCCCCGGGTTTTCTCTGTGCCTCCCAACGTGGCTCCCTGAAGACAGCTCCATGCATGGGCCACTCCTCTGTGGTCACTGTAAAACTCTGTCCCAAGCAGAATTTGAGACCGGGGTTCTCTTCTGGCCAAGGAAGGTCCCCTGAGCCAGGCTTAAAACTGACCTTCAAATTGTATTTGAGGAACGAATGAGGAGGCAAACCTTCTGGACCTCGTAGGGTGGATTTGCGAGGCCCTGTAGGCTGATCCGCCATTAGTTGTGTCTGCTGCCTCTCTGTGTCCTTGGGAGAGAGGCAGCCTGCTGAGCCAGCCCAAGCCCTGCAGCGACCCGCTGCCCTATGGCACAGCCGCTGGCCACCTCGCCTCAGGGTTGTCACTGGAGGAGGCGGCTGCCATCTCAGCCCCCAGCTCACTCCCTTGCTCCTCTCGCCTTCCCCGCTTGGCCTCCAAATTTGTTTCAGTCCAGCAACTCCCTCCACTGACCTGGATTTAATTATTTTATTCTTTATAAATAGAACACCACCCCGTCCCTGTTCCCCCACCCCCAGAATTAATGACTTCTCCTCATTAAGGGCTCTGAGGACACGGCTTTGTGTGGGAAGACATTTGGGTCCCATTCTCAGGCTCCCTTTGTCTGCCGTCCCCCTGTCCAGCTCTGTTAGGATAAGGACAGCTTGGCAAGGCGGAGGGGAGGCGAGCGTGTGTCCCTGGGTTCCAACATGCTTTCTGTCCCATCACATCTTTTTGCTGGTGTCCAAGGGGGAAGCAGTGGACAATTAGTGTTTCTTCAGAGCCCACTCTCTAACCGGTGGGCAGTGGGTCAGCGTGGCCAATGTGCCCTCTGCCCTCCCCACACTCCGTTCTCAGCCTCGTGGCCAAGGTGGCTGGGGCGAGAGATTTTCACCTGGGCATCATGGAAGGAGGGGGCACTTCTGCAATCCAGACCCTCTCCCATTTCTGAGCGACTGTTAGGAATCCCAAGGTCCCCCTGAAATCTGCTGATCGAGGCTGCTGTCCACCAGGGGCTCCTCGTGGCCACTTGATGGACCCGTGGCTGTCAGCTGCACTCACCAGGCTGGATGGGATTCCCTGCAAAGCCCTGGGCCCATGTGATGGCCACCAAGGCACACTGGAATGGCTGGACAGGGGCCTTTCTGGGTTTTGCCGGGTGGAGAGGTGGAGGTAGGGCCTGGAGAGAGCTGGTGGCCCGTGCCTTGAGGCTCACGGGATCCAGGCACTGCCGTCCCCTAGCTCTGTGCATTAGTGCAGCCTGTGGCTGGAGTTTGCACTTCCTCACTGGAAACACGGGGTCTACGATAACTACCTACTGAATAAGCAGCCCCCTGTGACTATCAGACATTCCCAGCTTTGCTCCTCACTTGCCATGTGATGTTTGGCAAGTTACTTTACCTCTTTGTACCTGGTTTTCCTCCTGGTACTAGGTTCCTGGCGTTATTATAACAAACTACCACTAACTGTTGTTGTTGTTGTTGTTAGGTGCCGTCGAGTCGGTATCCGACTTATAGCGACCCTACATACAACAGGCGAAACACTATTGTTAGTGCCTCTCTGCTATTCATAGGGTTTTCAATGGCAGATTGACTTTTGGGAGTGGGTTGCTGGGTCCTTCTCCCAGCACTAACTAGGTGGCTGAAAATGATAACAGCTTATTCTCTCATAGTTCTAGAGGGTGAAGCCCTAACTCAAGTGCCTGCAGGACCCTGTTCTCTCGGAGGCTCTGAGGGAAAGTCCTCCCCAGCCTTCTCTAGCTTTTGGTGGATGTTGGCATTCCTGTAGCTGCATCTCTCCAAGCTCTGCCTCCGTCTTCACGCCCCCTTCTCCTCCCCTGGCTTTGAGCTTCTCCTCTGTGTATCTCTTCAGAGACCCCTCCAGGCAACCTAGAGTGATCTTGTCTTGAGATCTCTGACTTCATCCCATCACAAAGACTTCCAGATGAGTTCACTGTCCTAGGTACAGGGGCTGAGGCTGTGGACATCTCCCTTGGGGCACCCCCATCAACCCACGACACTCATCTATCCCATGAGGATGATACGGAAATGAATCGAAGTGGCTGACGCTGAGCAAACAGAAAACACCCAACATGTGTTTTTTCCATAATCCTCACTGAGCCATCACTGATTTCATAATTACCGCCATCATCATTATCATTGCTAGGTTTCACTAAGAGATTTCCCGAGCTTAACAAGTCATTCCCAGGTTTCACCATCTCAGGAAGTAGCACCTGTGTTAACCGTGTTCAGGCCAATGTCCTTCAAATAGCCGGTGCCCCCTCACCATCGTCTCTCACACTTCTTTCCAGCCTTAAGTCTTGGCTGTTCCTCCATCACAGCATCCCCAACCTTACCACAGCCTACTGGGAGCACCCCACTGCACCCCCAGGGGATGTCCTTCCTGTTCCGGTGGGAATGAATGGCACCCCTGGAGTTAAGCAGGCTGCTCTTCAGGGTGGTCAGTGATGCTGCTTCTGGTCACCTGGTCATCCTTAATTCAAGGCAACACTGTCACCATCTCTCGCGGAGCACAGTAGTACCCGTGAGCATTTTGCCCTCTTACCATCACCTCTTGTCCACCACCTTTCATTTCCTGCACACACCCCAGAGCTCCTTCTGAAAAACAATGGCCATGCCAGGTACAGGGACACACACCTGTAACCCCAGTGACCCTAGAGGCTGAAGCAGGAGGATCACAAGGGCAAGGTCAGAGGCAACCTGGGCAACTTAGCAAGACCCTGTCTCAAAATTTAAAAAATTACAAAGGGGCTGGAGGTGCAGCTCAGTGATAGAGCACTTGCCTAGCATGTGTGAGGCCCTGTGTTCAACCCAGTATTGCAAAAAATAAAATAAAATAATTCAAAAAAAGTATAAAACATAGCCTACAGCCATGCTATCCTGGCTTCCAGTCCCGTCTAATCTGGGAAGCTAAGCAGGGCTGGGCCTGGTTAGTCCTTGGATGGGAGACTGCCTGAGGATACCAGGTGTTGTAGGCTTGGGAGAAGGACTAGGCAGCCCACTCCCAAAACAATCATCCATTGAAAACCTTGTGAATAGCAGAGAAACACTGACAATAGTTCCAGGCATGGCTGCATGTCAAGTAGTGTTTTGTTCTGTTGTACACAGGCTCTCTATGAGTCAGACCCAACTCAACAGCACCTAACAACAAACAATAGCATAAAAGCATAGGTCATATTTTGTCACTCCCCTGCCCCAAACCCTCAACTTGTTCCAAGTGTTACTCAGAGCAAAAACTAAGGTCCTTATAGTACCCTCCAGTCCCCCATTAGCTTCTGGGCTATGACACTCTGCTGTCACTACCTGGCAGATGGCTGGTCCTTGAGCACAGCATACCTGCCTTTGCCTTTGCACTAGCTTTTTCTCAGCCTAGAATATTCTCTTCCTAGCTATCTTTGTGGTTTTCTGCCCCCTGTATTCAGGTTCCACTTAGAAGACACCCCTCAAAGCGGCTCTTCCCTGACCGCCAGAGGGTCAGAACTACAGAAGAAATCCCAGGAATCTCTAGCTGCTTATTCTGGCTTTCTTTTCGAGCACCTATTGCCTCTTGACATTTTACATTTATTTGCCTGGTGAATTATCTGCTTTTCCCCATTACTCTCAGGCTCCATGAGGGGAAGGACTTTGTTTCGGTTGTTTCTGAATCCTGAGCCCCTGGCACATGTTAGGCACATAATAAACATTTCCTGGCTGCGGGAATTATTACAGGCCAGGCTGGGCTTTGCACACATTACCTCACATCTCCCAAGAACCTGATGATGTCAGTGCCCTGACATCCTTATTTGTCCAGGGTGTGGGAGCTCAGAGAGAGTAAATAAATGTCCCCAGGCTACCCACCTAGTAAGTGTTAGTAACAGGATCTGAACTGACTGGTCTTCCTCCAAAACCCACTCTCAGCCACCATCTGTCAAGAGGCAGAAATGAAAGGCTGCACAGGAAAGATCTGGAAATGGAAGCATACCACATGGAAAGTTCCAGAATGAGAGCAGTGCACCTGGGGTGCTAAGCCAATAGCACCGATTGATTTGGGGGCTCCTTCTGGCTTAATTTTGTAAATGGTGAGAACTGCTAGTAATAGGTAAATAATAATAATAATAATAATAATAATAATAAATTATTGCATTGTATTGTTTTGTACATGTGCGACATGCACAGCAGTTCTGTTATTTTCCCCAAAGGCAGCTCTCAGCCACCAATCCAATCTGCATGTGATTCTAATCCGAATCTAATTTTTTAGCCCTATCAAACTGTTGAAGCCAGGCCTGGTGGCACACACTTGTAATCCCAGTGATGCAGGAGGTAGAGGCAGAAGGATCGTGAGGTTGAGGCCAGAGGAGGCTGGCATGATTTAGCAAGACAGTGTCTCAAGATAAAAGATACAAAAGGGACTGGGGTACAGCTCAGTGGTAGAGTACTGGCAAAGCACATACGAGGCTCTGCGTTCAGCCCCCAGTACCACAAAGATAAGAAATAAAACTGTGGAAAGGGTGCAGAGTAGATTCAAAAATATACTGCGTTTTTGCTGCCTCCTTGAAGGACACAACTTGAGATGATGAGAAAGGTGTCTGTCTGGCAGGTCTGGGGGGTCCGCAGTGCTCCAAAAATGGGGCACAGGACTGCATGGATGTAGCCTTTATCCCCAGAAAGGTTCAGTCCATCTTTCTGCCCTCAGGAAACACCATGTATTACTGAGAATTTCATATTTCAATGTGGGGCAACACAAAGAACATTGGACTGAATGAAGATTTGTTACCAACTCTATCCCTAAGGTACCTTGTGGCTACAAATAATAATGTTGTTGTTGCTGGGTGCCGTCAAGTCATGTGTGACTCATAGCGACCTTCATACGGATTTCAATGGCAGATTGTTTCAGGCTTGCCTTGGGAGTGGATTGCCAGGCCCTTTTCCCATTTTTGCGGTGCTGGGAATCGAACTCAGGACCTCAGAGACTGCAGAGCAGCGCTCTACCAACTGAGCTAAATCCCACGGCACCTAATGACAAATAATAATAGCAACTCTTATTTCCTGAGTCTTGCCAGGTCCCAAGCGATTTATACTTACTCACTTCATTCCCCAACCTCCTCTTGAGGGTAAATGCTCTTACTAATCCCAGTTAATACTAATCACAGAGGCACAGAGATGTTAACTGACTTAGCCAAAGTTACACAGCTAATAATCAGCAGAGCCAGGCCGTGAAGTAAGACCATCTGTCTCCTTAGGACAGCTTGTCACTGGCTCTTTATTGTGACTCTCAGCCGCTTTGTCTGTGAATTGTGGGAAATGCACTTGATCATATTTTCCAGCTTGAAAATCCTGTGCTCTCGAGACTGAGAATCTGGTAGGAGTTTTGAGTCATTGGTGTGAATGAAAAGGAAAGTAGAAGAATGGGATAAATCAAGCACAGCCAAGGATATGAGAAGGAAAGGTCTCCGCTAGCGGCTTCCTTTGATCAGGTTCTTGCTCGCGTCTTGCTGGGCCACAGTTTGCTACTTTTCTTGCCTCGATGGTTTGTAGAAATGAAAGCCCCAGGTACCTCTCTCCTCTCTGATCGCCAGTCTCTATGGGAAAAGAAAACTCTCACGGTTACCTTGTGTCTCTTAACTTCAAAGCAGCCTCACATCTCTTTTATTGCTTCATTCACACCGAGACACTGTGTGCCCAGCCAAGGCTGTTCCCACCTCACAGACACAGAAAGCAAGGCGCAGGTGCAGAAAGCTGATCCGGAGGTCACACTTACCGCTTCCTGCCTCCTGTGAAAATTTCCTGGGTCCATCCAGGAATTTTCTTGCTTTACTAAACTACTGTTAATAAACACAGCCTCCAGTTGCTCCAGCCACCTCCCATGCTGTCACCACCACTAGGTTGGTAGGAAGCCTCATCATGATGACAGCTGTCCTTCATTAGGTGCCTTCTGTGTGCCAGGAATTGGGCTGGGGTCTTTTCGTGTTTTGTTTCCTTCTAATTCCCTATGGTGGGGCTGGGATTTAGCTCAGTTGGTAGAGCATCGCTCTGCAGTCTCTGAGGTTCTAAGGCTGAGTTCGATTCCCAGTGCTGCAAAAATGGGAGAAGGACGTGGCAGTCCACTCCCAAGGCAATCCCAAAATAGTCAGCCATTAAAAACCCTATGAGGAGCCAGGTGCAGTGGTGCATGCCTGTAATCCCAGCGGCTCAGGAGGCGGAGGCAGGAGGACCGCAAACTCGAGGCCAGAGGCAGTCTGCGTAACTTGGAGAGACCCTGTCTCAAAAAGTTAAAAAAAAAATGGGCTGGGGGCACAGCTCAGTGGTCCAGCACTTGCATAGCATGCAAGAGCGAGGCCCTGGGTTCAACCCCCAGTACTGCAAAAAAAAAAAAAAAAAAGAAGAAGAAGAAGAAGAAGAAAAAACCCTACAAAGGTGGCTATGAGTCAGACATGACTCAACGGCACCTAACAACAACAATCCCCTATAGGATTCACCTCATTATGTTGTGCATTTTACAGATGAGGTGCTAGGGCTGCACAGCCCCAAACCAGCACAGCTGGGTAGTGGGCAGGCGAGCATCTGAACATGCTAACACATATCGCCTCCTGTCCCCTCCCTGGTTAAAGCCCTCTGGGACTCCTGGTTATGCAGGACAATGTCCAGATTCCCTGGTATGGCATTCACGCACCCTGTGCCCGCTGCCCGTACCCCTCCCCCAGCCCAAACTCAGCTCCCCTCCTTCCTCTGCCTCACTGCTCTGCACTGCGCCTGTTCAGGGTCCCCAGTCTGGTCGCGCCCTTTTGAGTGCAGGCTGCCACTGCAATTCTGTTCTGACAGGTGGTCCCATCCCCCCCTCCACAGAGCAGGTGAACGCCCCTTCTCCAGGCAGCTCCCCACCACCACCTCTCATGTCCTTCTCCCCCTGGGCTCTTGCTCTGCCCTGGCACCCTGGATGGCTCTTGCACTGCACCCCAGGCACCCAGCACAGCCTTTGCATCCTGGGGCTGCAGGACAGCGGGAGCAGTGCTGTGAGTGGGACAGAGAACCCATGTCCCTGTCCCACCTAAGGGCATTCTCATTCCTCCTCACTTTTTAACACACCGTGACAGGCTCAGATTTGAACCAGGGCCGCCAGCTCGAGACTCCTGTGATTCTCTGCATTGTCAGTGCTCAGATGGGGGAGAGAGGGTGTCCCTTCCTGGCAATTCATCTTCTTTGTAGAACGTGGCATTCTGGATCATTTCATCCATAAGTATTTCCTGTGTCCCTACTGTGTGGATTTGGAAAACCTTAAAAGGAAACAGCAGGCAGTGATTAAAAGCCCAGGCTTTCCTATGTGACAAATTCAAGTTTGATACCTGCCATCACTCCCCAAGTGACCTTTGTTGTTGTTAGTTGCCGTCAAGTGGAGTCCGACTCATAGCAACCCTATGTACAACAGAACGAAACACTCCCCAACACTGTGCCACGCCTGGCACATGTCAGTGCTTCTCTGCCATTCAAAGAGTTTTCAGTGGCTGATTGTTTTCAGGATTGTTTCGGGAGTGGGCTGCCAGGTCCTTCTCTCATTTGTGTGCTTCTGGGGATTGAACCCAGGGCCTCTGAGAGCGCAGAGCAGCACTCTACCAACTGAGCTAAACCCCAGCCATTGACAATCTATTTGAACTCCCTGAGTTCTCAAAGTCTTATCTGAAAAGTGGGAGCGATGATGCCAATCACTCAGGGTTTGTGTGAGGAATAAGAGAAATTAACACTGAGCCTGGTGTGTTGGCGAATGCCTGTAATCCCAGCGGCTCGGGAGGCGGAGGCAGGAGGATCTCAAGTTTGAGACCAGAGGCAGTCTCCACAACTTATCGAGACCCTGTCTCAACAAGTTAAAAAAAAAAAAAAAATGGGCTGAGGGTGCAGCTCAGTGATCCAGCACTTGCAGAGCATGCAAGCGCAAGGCCCTGGGTTCAACCTGCAGTCCAAAAAAAAAAAAAAGAGAGAGAGAGAGAGAGAGAGAGATTAACGCCCATCCACAGCACCTGGCTACACTCCTTACTTCATTCAAGGGCCATTTACCAAGTGCGTGCAATGCTGGCCCTCTGCTGGGAGCTGGGACTCCCGTGGCGACCGACAGTGCAGCCCCCTTACACCCACCCTTATGGTGGGAGACAGATGATTATCAAGCAAAGATGTGGGCAAATAATGAACAAATCAATAATTCAAGAATGGGCTGTGTGGTACACGAAAATTAGAGCAGCGGTAAAGCCAGAGGGTGCAGGGGAGGAAGTGAGGTCAGGAAAGACCTCACGGGGGAGGTGTGACTTCGACAAGAAGTTGATGGCCATACAAGGACTCGGAGCAGAGAATCCCAGGCAGAGGGGACAGCAAGTGCAAAAGTCAGGTGGCCGGATTCAAAGCACCATACCAGGCAGGTTTGCTGTGGCTGTTACTGCACAGGGCCCCATCCTGAGTTGGCCAGAGCATGGGCGGTGGGGCAGGAGTACCACACCATCTCCTGGGCATAGCAAGATTGGGACGTGGGCCATCGGTGAGTGGGATTTCAGGGGTGAGAGGTTGGGTGAGGGCTGGAGAGGCTGGGAAGGCCTGGTGGAGTAGCAAAAAGGATGTGTGGGGAGAGGAACTTGGATGAAGAGCCTGGTGTCTGAGGGAGGCTGAGGCAGGGGAGGCCAGGCGGAGAGGCCCGAGTGCCGTCTGATGGCCTCAGTGCCGGCTGGCAAGGGCAGCCTCCATTGTCGCTGCGGGTGGGCAGGTCGTCAGCTTGAGGGAATGTGCTCCCCGCTCAAGATGGACGGCCTCGGGCAGAAATCCAGTGTGTGAGTCACAAGCAGATGTACGTCTTGTCAGGGAGAACCACGGCCGCAGAGAAACCCATCATGGTTTCCCAGAAACTTCCCGAGTGCGGGGCGAGGGGTTCCCTGAGGGGGACATGCTGGGAGGGCTGCGCCTCTCGGGATCTGCAGCCAACTCTGCCAGGTTGCTGGGGGAGGGGAGCTGTGGCCCCAGGACCAGCGGAGGCGCCCCTGGTGGCTCTGCCTCCCCTCCTGTGGCAGGGGCCCTGCAGCCTCCTGGGCTCCAGAGAGGTCCACATGCTCGGAGAGGTGGGTGTGGGCAACGGGGCTGCTGGAATCTGCGTCCCATAAACTTAGGTTCAATTGCAAGAACTTCCCCAAGGCCGCTTCTCTGGCCTGTGGTTCCCCCATCCACAAAGCGAGGTTGTTGTTGTTAGGTGCTGTGGAGTCAGGTCCGACTCATAGTGACCCTCCTAGGGTTTTCAATGACTGTTTCAGGAGTGGATTGCCACGTCCTTCTCCCGTTTTTGTGGTACTGGGGATCATACCCGGGTTCACAGAAAGTGCAGAGCAGGCGCTCTACCCACTGAGCTAAACCCCAGCCCCACAAAGCGATGAGACTCTATAAACCAGGAGCTCGTTAAGGCTGCACCCTGCCAGGACATCGAAGCACATCCTTCATTTCCTTCCTTGTAGACAAGAGAATCTGGGGCTTGTTCAGAGCCATCCAGATGTGCATGGGCCCACCCTGGCCTGGCCAGCATCTGTCCACCGTGCTCCCATGCCCATCCTCCTCTCCTCACCGCGCAGTCCCCGATGCTTCTCCCTCCTTCCCTTCTGCCTGCCCATGCCCTCTCCCCAGAGACATGGAGGCTTGACCACCCACGGACAATGCCCTCACCTGCAAGGCAAGGAACCTAACGCAGAACCAAGGTGGGAACTCCCAGGGGCATCAGCATTAAGCAGGCAATACCTCCGCTAGCCACCTCTGGTTTGAGTCCTATGAGCCCTTCAGCCCAGCTTAAGTGACACCTCCATCAGGCAGCCCTTCAGGTCACCCCAACCAGAGCCATGACCATAGCAATCCCTTCCAGCCACGCCACCGTAAGGTCCCGCCGTGGGCACTTTCCCCTGCTTTGATTTTAATCATTTGTGCATACATTATAGCTTCTCAACACAATTTCAGAGTCATTGAAAACAGGAGCCAAGTTACCCCCCTTCTTCCCACGCCCACCACCAGCCTCCTCTTCTGCACCTGATGCAGTGTTCACATTTGAAGCGGCGGAGAGATATTTATGGAGTCAGTGTTCTCTGTCTTCTATGTGAAAGCATTCTGTCCTTTCACAATGAATGGTTGGGTGTGTAGAGCACCCATTCCAGAGCTACAGTGGGTTGAATCTTAGCTCCACCCCCTGTATGCTGTGGGACTTTGTGCAAATTAACACTTCGGTGCCTCTGTTTCCTTACTTGTAGAGATAATCATGGCGCCCACCTGAGTGCCCGTGAGGACTAAATGAACCATGCATGGCAAGGGCTCAATACAGTGGCCAGCATAGGCTTGACAACTTCCCTGGAGCTGCTGGATTTGAGCAGTACTATATGCGGATTATTCCCTTTTTTGAAAATACATTATACCGCCTTGCAGTTTAAGTTGGACTTTAGCTAGCTGCCAGATCCCTTCCGGTCCTTGCATTCTTTGCATCCGCCTCGCATGTGCACAGCATCCCCGCAGCTACATGCTTGCCCGGAGCAAGGGACAGGGGGAGGCCAAGGAGGAGCGGAGCCCTGAGTCAGTGGCTTAGCTGCACACCAGTCTGGAGCTAGTAGCCACACGGAGAACGCTTGCTCAATTCACGTGACTCGACCAATTTGGAACGTGGTAGGGAGGGAGAGGTTTTCCAGCGATGAGTCAGTATATTTATGCCCTCACACGCACATTTTAAAAAAATGAGTTTAGTGAGAATCACTTATGAGTGCAAAGTGAAAACTTCTGGCAATTTTATTTTGACCCTGAAAGCAAGTAATACTTAAGACATTTAATAAAGGGTTTGGAACAAGACACAATTGGGAGAAAACACAGCTAGCTGCGTTCTCCTGTGCTCCCATCCGCTGCCTTGTGCATAGGAGGATCTAATTTTCGTGGGTTTATTTCACACCTCCCTCGTAACCAGATTTTTGTTAAACGTGGTCAGAAAATAAGGGATGTAGGAAAGAAGAGAAGCAGACCCAGCGTGTATCAGGCACCACTATGTACCAGATAGCCCTGTTCTAAGTTCAAGAGGCAGGTGGGGTAGAAGAGGGGACGGAACAATTGTAATCGGAGGTTTGGGTTCAAACCCCAGCACATCACTTTCATCACGTCATCTAATTCCCATCGTATTCCATTTTATGGATGGCAAAACTATGGCTCGGAGAAGATGAAATGTCTTGGACACAAAGCTCTTAAATGGTAGACACCATCTGTCCCTCGCCAACACCGTCTCCCAATGCCAGAGAAATCAGGATGACGTTATGGTCCCAAGGAGTTGGGATTCCATAGCCAGGAGACGGCAGGCACACCCACTCTCACAGATGATGTCTGAGAGTCCCAAGCTGGCACGACTTCCTCGGAGACCAGTCTCTTCAGCCACCTCGACCACTGGCCTTTTGATTCCTGGCCATTGGGGACGATGAAGGACGTGGCTCTCCCAGGTGGATCCTGTCTCTGCCGTGGTTGTTTATTTTAAAGAAAGAAACCATGGCTCGTCTGGAGGGCTCCGGTTTCCAGCTCTCCTGCGAGGGCTCATTTTCATAGCTCTCCAGGCTCCAGGGAGCAGTGGGAGCTGTAATCAGAGGTGCATGTGCTCCCCTCACATCTGCCAACAGTCGCACTGGAGCCAGCATCCCATGAATCCGGCAGGAGGAGGCTCAGGCCAGGTGCCCAGGAAAACTTTTCCCTAAACAAATCAGATGACCCTATGGTTGCCCTTTCTAAAGATCACAGGATAACAAGCGGAGCCTATCAAATTATGTGGGGCGGGGTGGGGGGGATCCTAAAGGGGACCTGGAGATAAATAGGATACATCTTTCCATTCAACACAGTTTCTTTGTTTTGTTTTTCTGTTTTGTTTCATTTGATTTGGTTTGGTTTGGTTTTGGGCAGTATGGACAGTTGAACCCAGACCTTCTTGCATGCTAGGCAAGTGCTCCACCACTGAGCAAGACCCTCAGCGCTTTTTTTATTTTTTATCTTGAGACAGGGTCTCACTAAGTTACACAGGCTGCCTCTGGCCTCGAACTCACAATCCTCCTGCCTCAGCCTCCCAAGTAGCTGGAATTCCAAGCATGCACCACAGTGCCTGGCTTCAACAAATGCTTTTGAGAGCCACTGTGTGCCAGGGACTGCAGACACAAAAGTCAGGTCTCTGGTGGCTTCCTGTCACTCACAGGTGAAGATTCAACTTCTCAAAAAGCCTTCAAGTCCTTGGTAGAGGCTGCCTGGCTCTTCCTCCAGCCTTCTCCTCTGCATCCACCTGGCTGGCCTGCAGGCTCTGGGTCCCCTAGGGCCTTCCTGCCAGGGGCACCCTGCCCTCCTCCACTTGGGCTGTTCTTGCTCCCCGTGCTTGGCTCCATCTGCTGGGTCTCCCTCCACACCTGCCCCAGGCCTCTCTTCGCAATCGTGCCATCCTTGCACTGTGTTCAGGTTAGCTTAATGGTGTCATTGAAGTCTTTGCCCCCAGTCCAGTAAGGCCAGGGCTCAGCTTCCCTCCCAATACCCTGGCTGTAGTCAGTGCTTCATGAAGAGCTACTGAAAGACAGAGCCGGCACTGAGCAACACAGCCCCGGCCCGCCCCGCTGCCAGCCACATCCTCCCGGGGTGTCAACTACATGTGACAACTTTGAACAGAAAATATTTCCAAACAAATACAGCTAGACTTTATTGTTAGGTGCCATCAAGTCAGTATCTGACTCACAGAGACCCGACATGCAACAGGCAAAACACTATTGTCAGTGCTTCTCTGCTGTTCATAGGGTTCTCAATGGCGGACTGATTTTTGGGAGTGGGTTGCCAGGTCTGTCTCCCAAGCCTACAGCACTGGGTGCTCCCAGGCGGTCTCCCATCCAAGTACTAACCAGGCCCGACCCTGCCTAGCTCCTGAGATCTGACGGGATCAGATGCCACAGTCCTATGGCTACAGGCAGACTTTAGAGTAGAATTCAATATTCTAATAAACGTTCCCAATGTCGAGCTGCACCCACGAAGCCTCTCCTCTACTTCAGGGGATCTTAGTTGAGGGGTACGCTGGGACTCATGGGAGAGATGTCTCAGTCTTCCAGAAACTTTAGGCACAGAGACAAAGTTGGGAGAAATGGAAAGATTATTCAGTCAGGGGTGAATTAAAGCTCCGCTGTTGGACTTTCTACTCTCGTAAGTGAGGGGGACTTCTCTCTCCTAAATTCAGGTTTGCCATCTGTAGAATGAGTACCTGAACATCTGCTCCTCAAGGCTGCTGCAGGAGAGAGAGAGAAGGCATAAGAGCTGGCCCAGTGCCGGGCACAGAGAGCAGGTTCAGGAGGCAGCAGGGATTACCTTAGCCACTCCCTGGTGATGTTCTTTGGAATGAAAGGATGTTGTTAATGAGCAAGGTGGAAAATTGTCTGGAGACAGGCAGTTACAACTGTACTTCTTGCAAAATGATCAGCAAGCTTCGGCTGCACAGAAGCAGCTTGTGACTTTCCGCCATCTTTGACCTTGACCTCCTTCTCCTGATTTCTGTCTGCTCTGGCTCCAGCCAGAGCCTCTGGTTCCCTTCCCTTGTCCCTCTCCCATCCATAGGATGCTACTGAATCAGGACATAGTGACCTGTTTACTAGATCCAAGCTTCTTACTCATCCGCTACGTTTTTGTCGAATGAAAGGGGAACAGAATGAACTGGCTTAGAGTGAGCGAGCCCAGGAGGGCGTCTCTCTCCTGCAAACCCTGAAAGTAGCTCCTTTCTTTCAGGTGTCTAGCAACTTGACAGGCTCAGACTAGGCCAAAAGGGCAAACAGAGGGACTCTTTTTCTGTGGTACTGGGGTTTGAACTCAGGGCCTTGCGCTTGCATGCTTTGCAAGTGCCGGACCACTGAGCTGCACCCTCAACCCATTTTTTTTACTTTTTGAGACAGGGTCTCATTAAGTTACGCAGACTGCCTCTGGTCTCGAACTTGCGATCCTCCTGCCTCCACCTCCCAAGCTGCTGGGATTACAGGCATGCGCCACCGTGCCCGGCAACAGAGGAACTCTTGAGGAAAATGCCATCCACAGACTTCTCCATTGGGATTTTGCTCCCCGGGGCCAGCATGACAGGGGTCCCGAGCCAGGAAGGCAGGCAGCGTGTGCGCATCTGGAGCTCTGAGGGCACCAAGACGTCCTTCATTCATCCCCAGTGCTCCCCATGACAGCTTCTCTCTCCACACGCAGAGCTGTGGACTCCCCCACAGCCCAACAAGGTGGCAGGCGAGGAGACCAAAGTCCCCAGAAGGGAAGGGATCGCTGAGGGCAGAGAACAAGCATGTGAGAGAAGCAGGACTGGGCTCTGCTGCCCGTCTCCAAGCATGACCAGATGCCCATTGACCAGCACCCGTGTCTATCTCGAGGGATGGGGATGTGCCAGGTTCACTGATCCACTGGGAGCACAGAACACACTGTGAGTTTCCAGCACTGCCCATGTGATCCCAGCCAAATCCCTCTGCTCCTCTGTGCTCAAGTGGCTGCGTAGTCAGTTGAGGATAATAACAGGCTTCGTCAATCATAAGAGCCACTAACACACCTGCTTACGCAGTTCTGAGACTTTCTGTGTATTACCTCCATCAGTGCACAGAGTAAGTCAGCAGTAATTAGGGGGGGAGAAAGGGCAGAGCATTCAAGAGAGAGGGTCCAGCCCAGCACAGCATGGAGGGGTTGCACAGACCACAGAGAAACCAGTAAACCGAGAATGCAGCTGGGCAAGGTAGGGCGGGCAGAGGAGAGCAGGGGCCAACCCTCTAGCCTCAGTGGCCATGCAATGAAGGGTGTGACCCTTATCCAGAGACTCAGGAGGTGGCTGGTGGCTGCTCCTGCCTCACACCACCTCTTTATTGTTTTTTTTACCAATTACAATTTTTTATTGGAAATTTTTAATGTACACTTTAACGTGATTCATTCTGACATTCTTTTCATTGTGACATTTCCATATATGCATTTTGTTGTACATTATTCATATAGGTTCCCCCTTACCCTCTTGTACACTTCCCCCCCACCCCCCGACAAAGACTTCTCTTTCATTTACTTGTCTTTTTATGGTAATATTTTTCTGTATATCCTTGGGTTCCAGTTCTCTTTAAGATAGAAACTTTTCCTGCAGTGAACTTTCTTTTTACCTTGTCAGAACTATTGCATGCATTTTTCTAGACCATCTATAATAACACCATTCTTAGCTTTTTTTTTCTTCTATTATGATCCAACCTTTGCATAGGATTTTTTCCTTCTTATAATTTTGATTCTTGGGAGAAGGACCTGGCAACCAGCTCCCAATAATCACTCTGCCTTTGAAAACCCTATGAACAGCAGAGAAGCACTGACAATAGTGTTTCGCCTGTTGTATGTAGGGTGGCTATGAGTCAGATACCGACTCGACGGCACCTAACAACAACAACATAATTTTGATTCAGCTCCCACATGAGCGAGAACATCACACCACCTCTTTATACATTGCACTTCTTCACACCCACTCAATTACTTGCCTTCCCCTTTGTTATACCATTTCTTAAGTGCAGGCACTGGGTATTATTTATTGATGTCTACCTGGTGCTAAGCATAGAATCAGGTATGCCCAGGTACTAATAAATTACTGTTCATTAAATATTTAATATACTCACCATTTAACATTAGCATTTTCAATATTTAATAGCTACATTTACAACATGTTTAAGTTATAGGTAGATTTTAGTGCTTACAGTGTAACTTCCACTCTGCCGGCAGTTCTTCTACAGAATGATATGTGCATTTGTGGACACCCTCGCTTTCTTAGAAATTAAAAACCCAAGCCGGGTGAGGCAGCTCACACCTGTAATCCCAGCAAATTGGGAGGCAGAGGCAGGAGGATCGCAGGCCAGAGGCCACAGGCAGTCTGCATAAATTAGCGGGACCCTGTCTCGAGACAACAAAAATAGTAAAAAAAAAAAAATAGACCACAAGCAAAGTATGTGCAAGGCCCTGGGTTCTACCCCCACGTACCAAAAAATTTTTAAAAATTTAAAAATTGAAACTCAGAGCTTTGGGGGACAGAAGAGTTGTGGCAGACTACTGGCAACTCATGCAAGTCTTTGAGGAAGCACAGTCTTGACAATAATAGCACGGTTAACATGGCACACTAAATTTTAAATTAAGAAAAGGAACACAATAGTAACTTTAGAACCTGAGGAACCACAGAGCAATGTTTTAAAAACTAAAAGGAGGAAGTTGAAGGAAAGTAGCTGGGGAAGGGTTGAGGCTGCCAGGTTCCGGAAGTTGGCGAAGACAGGTCTCCTCATTAGAAATTACAGGTGGAAGAGCATTTGCAGGTTTTGCTAAAACGCAGTTGAGCGACAAGGTCGAGGGTAGCCTTTGCACAGAGATCAGGGCGACCTGAGCAACGGCATTTCCGAGACAGAACTTGGGCATGCCGAGCCAACAGGAAGCGCCTGGTGCAGGCAGGATGTAGGCAGGGGGGTCCTCAGTGGGTTAATGGGCTCAGCTGTCAGGTCGGGGCCCTTTGCATCCAGCCACTGGTGCTTAGTGGTACAAAACATTAACATGCTGGGGACATCTGTCCGTGAGCCAAGTCCATGGCCACATGATACTGACACCATTCCACGTATAACTTGTTGTTGTTGTTGTTGTTGTTAGGTGCCATCGAGTCAGTATCCGACTCAGCGACCCTCTGTACAACAGGGGAAACACTATTGTCAGTGCTTCTCTGCTGTTCATAGGGTTTTTAATGGTAGATTGATTATTGGGAGTGGGTTGCCAGTTCCTTCTCCCAAGCCTACAGCTTCTGATGTTCTCAGGTGGTCTCCCATCCAGGTACTAACCAGGCCCGACCCTGCTTAGCTTCCGAGAGCTAATGGGATCTGAGGCTGCAGGCATGTATAATTTACAGGAGCAAATCTGCATCGTGGAGGCACGTATAATAGACAGTACACAGTCAGCCCGCCACATCCTGGGGCTCTGCACCTACAGATTCAACCAACCATGGATCTAAACTACTTGGGAGAAAATTATGTCTGTGCTGAACATATTCAGACTTTTTTCTTATCATTATTCCCTAAACCATACAGTATAACAAGTATTTACTTAGCGTTTACATTGTATTGGGCATCAGAAGTCATCCAGAGATGGTTTAAAGTATACAGGAGGATGTAGAAAGATTATATGCATATACTGCACCATTTTATGGCCTGCAGCCATAGCCCTGTGGTATCTAATCTCGTCAGATCTCTGAAGCTAAGCAGGGTTGGGCCTGGTTAGTACTTGGATGGGAGACCACCTAGGAACAGCTGGTGCTGTAGGCTTGGGAGAAGGACCCGGCAACCCACTCCCAAAAATCAATCCACCATTGAAAACCCTATGAACAGCAGAGAAGCACTGACAATAGTGTTTCACCTGTTGTATGTAGGGTCACTATGAGTCAGATACCGACTCGATGGCACCTAACAACACCACCACCATTTTATAGGAGTGACATGAGCATCTCAGGATTTTAGCATGCAAACTGGGCCCTGATACAAATCCCTCATCATATCGACTTGACCCTGAGTTGACCTCCTGATACCATATGTGACTTGTGGATCATTTTCCTCTTGGCCCATGAGTTTCTTCCATTAACCCACCTTATAAGTAGAGTATGGAGCAAGGGCATTTGGAGTCTGGTGATACTAATCAAGAGCATCAAAAACCTGTGTTGTGATGTCCCTTTCCCAATCGGGGACAACTGGACTTCTCTGCTTGTACCTCTGGACTTAGTGTCAGAGAATAGCAACCCCAGCCTACCTTAGAGCTGTGTGATCTCAGGAAAGTCCCCTAACCTCTCTGTGCCTCGGTTTCCTCAACTGTGAGATAAGGCTAATGGCACATCCCTTGAAAGTAAACAGGCAACAAGTTAGTGGACAAGAAGCCCTTCCTAAGCTACCAAGGGCTTTGAAGGGCCCTTACTTGTCAGTTTGAGAATACTTGGGTTAGTTGGTCTTTTGGTGGCAGGTGGCTCTCCACTGGATGGTTAGGTTTTCTTTGGTTTTTGTTGTTTTCATTGTTGTTTGTTTTATTTTGTTTTGTGAGACAGGGTCTTACTGTGTAGCCCAGGCTAGCCTTGGCTTCATGCAGATCTTCTGCCTCAGCCTCCCAGGTGCTAGGATTACAGGCCTCCTCCACCACAACCGGCTGGATGGTTAGTTCAAAGTGCAGAGGGCAGGAGAACCAAACTCCCTGGAAGCAAAGTAAATTAATCCCTGTGATTAAATGCGGAAGCTTGGATTCCTCTGCAGGAAGGAGGTGCTGAACTGTTGACTGGGGAATTTCACAGGCCCTTGACAAAACTGCAGGGGAGGGGGAAGTTGCCTCCAATATCCTTGGCTTCCCTCTCGTGGCTCTCCACACTGCACCCAGCGGCCCCCGCCCCGCCATCGGCCATTCCCATGAAGCAAGACCTGCCTGCCCTTCACGCTCTCCTTCTGCTTCCCACACAGCGCAAGGGAAAGAAACACACTTCCGGAAGCCCATGAACGTGGCTTTGAATCCACTCTACCGCTCCCCAGCTCCACGGCCAGGCGGCCAAGCCGACCGCTTTTGAGCCCATGTCCTCCCCTGGCGATCACGCACCGACTCTCTCCTTTTTGTAATTTAAGAGCCTCCGAAACCACTACTTACAGAATTTAACGTGCCCAGGAACCATCCAAGCGTCTTGTTAAAATGCAGGTTGTGATTCCATGGTGCCTGCCGAGCCTCTGCCTTTGCAGCAAGCTCCCAGGTGGTGCGATTTCACTCTCTGCTGGCCTAAGGTGCCCCTTTTAATAGCAAGAAGCGAAGCTCAGGTGCATCAAGCACGCAGCACGTGGTGAGCACTGGGTAATCCCAGGCTGCGGCCCCGCTCAAAAGCTGCCCCTCTGAGAGCAAGGAAACGTCAGCTCACCTCAGAATCCTTCGGGAAACGAGAAACAAGTTTTGCTTGGAGGGCGCTGGGCGCGGAGATTGGGCCCCGCAGCCTTCAGCAGCACTGGCTGCTGCCCGCGCACACGTGCTCCGCAGGTGCCTCCCGGGCTTGGGCCTCCGCGTGCCACGCCGGGGACCGATCTGCAGAGCGGGACACAGGCCTCGTTCTGCCCGCAGCAGCTCTTCCGAGGAATTCTCAAAGCACAGGGTGCGCTTGGCAGGCGTCTCTCAGGATATAAATGCGCTTTGGGGGCTTTTGTTTTAATGACTGCGGTGTCTTTTCCACTTGAGGCCTGAGCGCGGAGCTTCTCCCCTTCCCTTGCACCCAAATGGAAGCGCGCACAGCCTGCTGCTGGGGACAGGCAGCAGGGATAGCCAGGGGCCGCTGAGCGAGAGTAGAGAAGGAGCCACCAGGGCCTTGCACGCCCCACGCCATTTTGCCTTTGGTTTTTGCTCTCTCGAAAAAAATCTGCCTTGCCACAAGCTGCTGACTCATTCAGGGTTAGGGTCCTTTTTTCTTTCTTTCTTTCCTTCCTTTCTTCTTTGCTCCCTCCCTCCCTCCCTTCCTTTCTTTTCTTCTCTTTTCTTTCTTGTTTCACAATCACCCCAGAGCCCAGGTTGGTTTACTGAGCAGCTGGGTCCCTATACCAATTCCTTTTCTGTTCATCCTCCCACCTCCATCCCAGTCTCCCAGGAACCCAGTCCCGCTGGAAAAGAAAGGTGGACAAGCAGTTGCTCAGCCCTGCTTTTAACGTTGAGTTTCTCTTCTTTGTAGGTCGGCAGGCACTGGCTGCTCCTGGAGTGAAACTGTAAGAAATTCCCAGGATGTAAGCAACGGAAGACTGGTGAGTGATGCTGTGTTAAGAAGGGGAAATTGGTGCATGGAAGGGCAGAGGTGCTTCTGAAACTGGGTTTCCATCCACATGTACCTGGTCACAGCACAGTGTCCAGCATACAGGTGTGCGCCCCTTGGAATTCGCGGGATCCCTGCCAGTGCTTGCCCAGAAGCAACTGGGCCTGCAGGGGGCTGGGTTGTCCCCTCTCTGATCAGGTGACAGGGGCGCACACTCCCAACCAGAGCATGTGCTTGCAGTTGTTTTCAGGGAAACTTCAGCCAGGACTAGGGAAGTATTCTTAGAAATGGCGCTCCCTGGCTCACCCCAGTTGGCAAACCATAGCCCTGAAGAGCCAGGGCTTAAGCAAGGCAAGAAAACCATCCTTGCACATCCCAAGGGCTGCCAGGAAGAGGCGGGCAGCTATTGACTCAGCCTAGGGAAAAATCCCTAACAGAAGAAGTATGCGCAGGTGCCAAGCACAGGCACCTTGGGTAAGTAGTGAGTTTCCTGTCAGTAGCAGAATCCAAGCACAGGTTAGAGAAGTGCTCCATGGAAATTGTTGAAATGATGTAGTTTTGACAAGTGAGTGCAGTGTTCTTTGCTGATCGCAAGCTGCCTGAAGGGCAGGAGGTAGGAGGGGGAAAGAGTTTAAGGAAATATTGAACAAGGGCAGCCCATAAGCTCTCAGCGCTGCTTCTACTTCAGGTGTCTGGTTCTGCAGAAGCCCCTGGATAAGGTGAGCTTGGGTCTGTCCTGTACCTTAAGGCTGCCAGCTGGCACCAGACAGCGCCCATGTGGCACATGGGACCCCAAACACTGGATAGACTTAAAAATGGCAACATACTTTTGAAATGACTGTAATAGGCAGGCAACTCGCAAAGCATGCTGGGAGGTTTGCTTAGAAGCTATGGGGAGCTCCCTCCCATACCAGGGCCATCAAAAGAGTCACCCACTAGTCACGCCATCAGGGGATTTGGCCTGAGATCCAGACCACAAAGACCAGGAGAAAAGGCCCAGGAAATGGGGCAAGGCCACCCACTGCCCACTCTGTAAGGCCCTGGAGGAGGCAGAAGTGGACAAGGCCCAGGCGGGGGGCTATCAGAAGACCATGAGCTTGGCTTCACCAAGGATCTTAGGAGCCAGGGGCAGGGCCAGCCCAACACACTCAAGTGACCAAACCCAGCCCACTGGGCATGAGAACAATTCTATGTCAGAGCCAGATGGAGAGACATTGAGTGGGAGGGACACCCACAGTGCACGAGGCAGGGCGGGGTTCCTGAATGACCAAACCCTGTGCCTGAGTCTCTCCCCCCCCCCTTCTGGTCAGCTGCAGCTGTAAGGCTTTCCCCAGGGCCCCCGAGGGCAGGGCATTGTGGGAGGCCAGCGATGGTGTTTTTCTCTCCATAACTGAGAGCTTGGATGAGAATGGAGTTTGACAGTGGCTGTGCACAGGCTGTCTGTTCAGCTGAGTCCTGAATGCTATTCCAGGGCATGGAGAGGGGAGAAGGAGTAGGAGGGGGAAGCCTGAACGGGGAAGTTGAGTAATGACTTAGGGTGTCCTTAGCAGGAGCAGGAGGTGAGCTTTGGGGATGGGCTGAGTCCTTGCATCCGCAGGACCCAGCACATAGTAGATCATGGTTGAATAAAGTGGTATAGGGGCAGTTCAGGGAAGCGAGGTCCATGCTGCAGGGTAGGGCCGTGCAGTGGATGCCCAGGTTCAAATCCTGGCTCTTCCACTAGCTGTGGGGCCGCAGGCAAGTTGCCAGCCTCTCTGCGCCTCAGGCTCATCTGTAAAATAGGAACAGGGATAGTACCTGCCTCGAAGTGTGGCAGTAACGATTCCGTGAGTTAATTCATACAAAGCTGCCTGGCCCTGAGCCAGGTGCGGTGGCGCACGCCTATAATCCCAGCGGCTCGGGAGGCGGAGGCAGGAGGATCGCAAGTTCGAGACCAGAAGCAGTCTGTGTTAACTTAGTGAGACCCTCTCTCAAAAAGTAAACAAATGGGGCAGAGGGTGCAGCTCAGTGGTCCAGCACTTGCAGAGCATGCAGGCGCGAGGCCCTGGGTTCAACCCCCAGTACCGCAAAAAAAAAAAAAAAAAAAAAAAAAGCTGCCTGGCCCCGTGCTAATATGTAATGAGTGCCGCGTAACCATTAGCCTGTGTTCTAGAGGGGGGGGGCAGGGCTCTGTGTTGGGCTAGAGATGAAGTGGGGGCTTCAAGTCAGATGCCCTGGTGCAGCTGCAGGGAGAGGGCTGGGGAAGCGCCGGATCGCTCTGAGCATGGCCTGCGTGGGACCATGTTTCCTGCCACCTCCTGTGATGGTCCCTCTTGGTTCTGATGCTGACCCCAAATCAGCAGCAGCTCGGCCATCTATTACTAGCCACAGGCCCCATGGAGCCTTCACTACTTCTCACGAAGCCCCTTCCCCCTCCTTGCCTCCCAGAAGTGGTCTTGGAAGGAAAAAAGGAAAAGAAAAGCTCAGGCACAAGAAAAAGATTTCGTTGACATAGATGGAAAATCTCTTAAGACTCGACCTGCGGTACATGGTCTTGAGCTCCCCACTCAGCACGGTTCCTGCCCTTCCCCAGTGAGGTCTGGCTGTCCCCAAAGCTAGAAGACAAACAGCCTGTCACTGGATTCCCAGAACAATGCTTCACTTGGCAAAAGCCACCTCCTACCACCCCAGGATTTGTAGCATATTTCAGATAAAAATTGTATTCGCCTGAAACGCTCGTGCCAAGGTCATGCGTGTCCCCTTGATAACAGGCCCAGGGCTATGGAATGAGCTTGCCTGGGGGTCTGCCTTGTGGCTCCCCACCCCGCCTCATCCTGCCCCTAGCTAGAGTGTAGGATCCTGGCCTGAGCCAAACTGTTTGTGACACAGCACAGCCTGGGCCCAGGGCGTCTAAGAACATGCCAGTCTCTCCGCCGTGCACCTGCAGATATCTGCCAAATGGCTACAGTCTCGCTTCCATTTTAGAGGGGAGGGAGGCAGGGATGAGGGGGTCAGGTGGTCTTGGCTGCTGGGGTCACACTGCTGAGAAGGGTGTGGAAGCCTGTCCACTACAGAGCATGCTGCAGTGGATTAGTGATGTCTGGTGAGGGAGCACGAAAGATTAACTATAGCACACGCGCTACTCTGTGTCATCCTGAGACAAAGCAGTTTCCAAGGCCACCTTCTGGCTGCCACACTTTGTGGTTTGATAGCAGCAGCCTGAGGCAAAACCCAGCCAAGCCTCACTAACCCGGGCAGCTTTAGGTCCAGCCTGAGCCAGTGAGAAGTCTTCACCTCCTAACTCACCTCCAGCCTGTGGGTTTTACCACCTTTCAGCCTGGGGTCTCCCCTCAGCCCAGCCGACCACCTGGTATGGATTCAGGGCTCAGGATCTGTGCTTAGCAGGTATGAACCCCAGCTGAGCACATGAACCAGGCCTTCTAGACCACTCCCTCCGTGTGTGTGCTGACGACTGGACACCACAGAACCCGAACAAAAGCGAGGCACCGTGGGAGTAGAAAATCATTCCGTGTGCAGCTTGGCTTCTGTTTGAAATGGCCAGGGAAATTGAATTAGAGAGGCCTCGCTGCACTTGCTTCCCATAAGCTGTTTTTCCAGAGTTCCAAATGCACGATGAGACAAGAGAGCCCAGAGCTAGGCTTCCCCTGAGTTTCCCTGCCTGCAAAGTGGGGAAGTAACCCTCCCCGCCGCAGCCAGGGTCACTCCAGAAAGTGAATGAGATAAAATGGAAGAGTCCTTGTGTATGACCTCGGTCACAAGAGATGGTGAGGAAATGCTCTTTCTTCTCTTCCTGATCACAGCCTCTTAGGCTCACACTGACGCAGAGCTTTAGTGTCAGTGTGGCCAAGAAAATGATGTGATAGAGAGGTGTTTTTTTTTAAGTAGCAACATACTTTTCAAATGACTCTTGTTAGTCTTTCAGGGGCCCTTCCTTTTTATTCCTGATGGCTCGAGAATGGAAAACGTCCACTTAAATCTTCAGCTAGAATTGCTCTGCTCTGGTCTTCTGGGAAAAGTGGCTCCCAGGGCCCTGGCATGCATGCAAACATCCCTGTAGCGCCATTGGGTCCCTTAGCAGGTTCTCTAGCAGGGACTGGGCCACGTGGTGCCTGGGCCACATTCACATCTGCTCTTCAGTGCAGCAGGTGTGGACATTTGAATCCACTCCCTCTGTGGGGAGCATCGGGAGAGGAAAAGGGGCTGTGCCACATTGACACCACCTCAATTTGAGTGTGAGTTTGCCCAGAGGACATGCTTTCTTTGTTGAAAATAGGTTGTTGTTGTTGTTAGGTGCTGTTGAGTCGGTATCTGACTCATAGCGACCCTCATAGGGTTTTCAATGGCTGTTTCGGGATTGCCTAGGGAGTGAATTGCCAGGTCCTTCTCCCATTTTTGCAGTGCTGAGAATTGAACTCGGGACCTCAGAGACTGCAGCGCAGCGCTCTACCAAATGAGCTAAATCCCAGCCCTCGAAAATAGGTTAGGAGTTTGAAATGGAGATCTCCTAGTCTGCCTCTGAGAATCTTCAGGGACATATCATTTCCCTGTTTTTCTTTTTTAAATCTCCCAGCGAAACTGGGAGAAGGTCGCACCTGGTAGGGAAGCTATGCCCTCAAGGGTGGGCCTGGAAGCCCTCTGGTTGTTGGCTGAGAGCTGGGGTTCTAAGGTGGGTGATAGTCAGATGTCCACCTCTCTTCCAGCCACCTTGAGTGTCTGCCACCCATCCTCTCTGGCCCCAACCTGGCAAGCCTGGCTGGACAATCTGGCTCTTGTGTCTTCTCTCCTTGGGCTCAGAGCAGAGGTCGTCTGTAGCCCGTGCCTTGTCCATGCCTAAGGATCCCCCTGCTTCCTGCTGCCCCCACCCCTGGAGGAAGGGGACCAGCGGTCATCCCATGGCCCCATGGGCAGGGAAGAAGGAGTGTGACCCATCCGTCCCTCCCATTCTCCCCTCCCAGGCTCTGTCCCTGCACAGTGGCCCTGTCGCGGGACCCTCTCTCCATCCTTGCCCAGCCTCAGGTCCTCCCTTTGGAGGCTGATGCTGAGTGACACCATAAGGCAAAGCAGAGGCCTTCAGGGTAGAATGTGTGGCCAGCATTGGCTCAGCCTGGGAGCTGTCACCAGGAGGCCAGGGCTAGCCGCATCACCACATCAAAACTCCAAACTCAGGACAAGTCCCAACGGCCTCCTCTAAGGCCCTTGTCCCCTTGTCCCTTATATCTCTTGTAGTCTATGCCACCCAACATGAACAGTAAGGCAGAGCCCTCAAGTTTAGGTGCCCAGGTCACACTTAGAGTCTCAGCTCCACTTTTGCTAGTTCTGTGATTTCTAAGAAGCTGTTGAACTCTCTGTGCCTCGGTTTCCTCATCTGTAAAATGGGGCACCTGTAGGGCAGTCATAATGAATTCGTGGGACATGCTTAAAGTGTTAATACAAACAAAATCAGTAAGTCAGCGCAGCAATGTGTCATGGCATCACAGTGCCCCAAGAGAGTGAGTTCCCTCCCCACCCCCAGGAGCGGAAGTGCTTCCTTGTGCCTGTGGGTTCAGAGAGGCTGTCAGCTCTCTGAAGGAGGGTAGGAATTCCTACACACAGGGACAATAAGGAAGCCCAGCAAAGGTGTAGTGGCTGAGAAGCATGGACGGTGGGGAGGGTCGGGAAGTCTGGGGTGGCTAGGGCTGCCCAGGAGAGCTTTACGGGAAGCAGGTGCAGCCGAGGTGGGTGAGGGGGAATGAGAGCGATTGCAGGGCACCTCACATGCCATGCTGAGGATCAGGGCGTTTACGGGAAGCAAGGAGTAGCTTTCAGAGGCTTCCACCCCAGGAGTGAAGCCACGCAGCCTTGGGCTGAGAAAAGAGAGAGGATCTAAGTGCACAGGGTGAGTGGCAGCCGTTCTGATGGCCCTGGAGAGAGGAGGGGAGAGAGTGGCCATCTACATCAACTGAGGCTGTCGCCATGGTAGATTTGCTCTGAAGTACAATTCACAGGAAGAATGAACTGGCCTTGAATGTGGGAAGTGAGGAGGGAGGAGACAAGAGCCAGTCCTAGGCCCTGGCTTGGGAATCTAAAAGAAAGCAATCCTGTTAACTGAGTGTTCTTGTTAGGCGCCATGGAGTCAGGTCTGACTCATAGCGACCCTATGTATAACAGAAGGAAATACTACCCAACACTGTGCCATGCGCATGATCTTTTTATGTTTGAGCCATTGTTGCAGCCATTGTGTTTCTTCTCATTTTGAGTCATGCCAGATCAGCAGAAGGAGGTCCCAGGGGCTTTACTCCTTTCCCATCATTAAGGTCAACTCTACTTTGAGGAAGCAGCTCTTCTCCAGTTGCGTCTTAATGCCTTCCGGACCATTGGATTGATACAGAGGAGAAGCAGTGCAGCAGGCCCTGGGAGCCTTATATGCAAGGCACCTGCAAAACCTGTGTGCACAGGAAGGAGGTGGGGAACAGACGTCAGGCAGGTGGCCTCAGGAATCCTCATGTTGTTGTTGTTGTTGTTAGGTGCCGTCGATTTGTATCCGACTCATAGTGACCCTCATAGGGTTTTCAATGGCTGACTGTTTCAGGATTGCCTTGGGAGTGGATTGCCAGGTCCTTCTCCCATTTTTGCGGTGCCAGGAATTGAACTCGGGACTTCAGAGACTGCAGCACAGCGCTCTACCAACTGAGCTAAATCCCAGCTGTCAGGAGTCCACATGGGTAGGATTCAGATCCTGACTGAGCCTCCTATTAGCAGTGTGAGCTTGGAGGGGTCATTGAACTTCCCTGAGCCTCAGTATCTCCGTCAGTAGGATGAGGGTTAAGTCATTATTGTTATTTCCAACCTGAGAGGGTTTTTAGCATCAGTTCATGTAACGTGTTAGGAACTACCTCTGGCACAGAGCAGGTGCTCATGGCGTGAGCTTGTGTTACTCTAGTGTGGGTGTTGATATTAACTTCAGAGTTCAAGTCATCATCTAGAGGAGTGGTCTATCCTAGGCCCGGGACAGACACAAGCTCAGGAAGGGATGGACACATGTGGGAGTCACCAGTGTGTTGACCAGGGCTGACCAGAGTGGTTGGTGTGTTCTTGGGGAGGAACGAAGTGGGAGTCACCTGGACTCTTCTCCCGTTGTGTCACCCCGCCTGACTGTGGCACATCCTCCTCTCTCTTCCCTTGGCTCCCTACCCTACTGCCCTATGAGAAACCTGAGTGGATAGGTGTCACCATCACCAGGGGGCTCTTGCCACATTCCTCAGGCCCCCTGGGAAGCATGTAGATGGTCAGACAGCCCTGGAGGAAATAGAAGAGCTGAGGGCCGTGGCTGAGCTCTCCCAGGGCAGTTCAGCAACAGGCAACAGCCACACTGACGACAGATCCCAGAGGCAGCACCAGCATTTAGGAGATTGGACCAGAAACAGCAGCAACAATAGGAAACTGAGCTCCAACAGGCCCACCCGCCACTAGGAGGAAATTCACTCAACTCCAATGGACTAGATGTACAACCCCCAGTGAGTCTTTCCACTGAGTCAGGTGCAAGTTCAATAACATGGGAGCAGTCCTTTGCCCTTTTCTTCAGTATTAGGAGTGGACTCAATGTATCTAGGGCTGGGATTTAGTTCAGTTGGTAAGAGCGCTGCGCTGCAATCTCTGAGGTCCCGAGTTCGATTCCCAGCACTGCAAAAATGGGAGAAGGGCCTGGCAATCCACTCCCAAGGCAATCCCGAAACAGTCAGCCATTGAAAACCCTATGAGGGTTGCTATGAGTTGGATACCAACTCGATGGCACCCAACAACAACAATGCATCTAAGTTAAACAAGAGAAATGGGGGGGGGGAGGGAACAGGAAGTAGTACTCCATCTTTCCCCGTTATCCATCTCAAACTTCGCCCAGATCACCCCACCCTACACCTATTCCATGTTATTTTGGAGCTCAGAGTGCTTTGGCCAAGGAAATGATCACACCTGAAACTAGCAGAGAGCAATACGTACGTGGACATTCAACTGGAATTTGCTTGTAAGGTAGAAATCTGATTCAAATTGATGTAAGTGTAAAACAACAGGGCAGTTGGTGTAGCTGGAAAGGCTGCTCTGGCCTGGCGTTGAGCCCCGCTGGATCTAAACAGCGTGAGTGTGAGTCCTCGCTCTCCAGCTCTTGGCTCAGCCTGCTTCTGTGCGGGCTTCGCTCTGGCAGGTTCCCCACCGACAGGCGGTTTGTTCTCTCTCCAACCCCCGTGGAAAGAGAGTTTTTGCTTCCTTCTTTCCCGATGCTAGTAATGGCCTGGGATTGAGAGACCCAGGTCATGTGTCCATCCCTGAGCCAACTGCAGTGGCCAAGGGGTGGACTGTATTGACTGGCCAGGCCTGGTCACATGCCCCCACCAGGTACTGCGGGACCACATGGACTAAGAATGGTGGAAGGGAAAATACCAAAATCAGCATTCCGCCTGTATGTCGTGCACGGCATTCAGTGCCCATGTTAAGATAAAGGAGTCAGCGGCTCGGGAGGTGGAGGCAGGAGGATCGCAAGTTCGAGACCAGAGGCAGTCTACATAATTTAGTGAAACCCTGTCTCAAAAGAGTAAAAAAATGGGCTGCGAGTGCAGCTCAGTGGTCCAGCACTTGCAGAGCATGCAAGCGCGAGGCGCTGGGTTCAACCCCTAGTACCACAAAAAAAAAGATAAAGGAGTGATTGTTGTGGCCAACATTCTCAAAGCGAGCTCAATAGGGAGCACTGAGCCTGTCTAGATCATACACAGAATGAAGTCCAGCAGTGGAATATTTTCACGGAAGTGATATCCCACTGGCAGGTTCCCCTCCGGAGCATACTACCCACACCCCATTGTAATTATGTGCAGATAGCTCTCCTCCCACTGGGAACCGGGCAGCATCTCTTGGGCACGCCTACTTTTCCCTACTCCCCTGCGGCCAGTAGATGCCCACTCATACCTGACACTTGCCTATGCCTCATCAATGGTCACCAGCTGAGTAGCATCAGAGTGAGCAGAAAAGGATCCTCACCCAGTAGATGGTGCAGGATGCCATCTGTGTTTCAGGAAACACTCCCTCCCAGCCCTGGCATGGTCCTTGGTTTGTAGCACAGAAAACGATGTATTAGTTTCTGGTTGCTGCTGTAACAAATCACCACAAACTTAGTGACTTAGCACAAGTTTATTATCATACAGTTCAAGAGGTCAAGCCTGAAATGGGTCTGCCTGGGCTGAAATCAAGGTGTCAATAAGGTGCGGTCCTTTCTGGGGTCCCTAAAGGGGACTCTGTTCTCTTGCCTTTCCAGCTTCTAATGGCCTTCGGCATTCCTTAGCTCATGTTTCCCCCTCCATCTTAAAAGCCAGCAGTGACTGTTTGAGTTTTCCTTATTATGCTGCATCACGCTGACTCTGACGCTTCTAACCCCCTCTTCCACCTTTAAGGGATCTTTGTGGTTACACTGTGCCTACTCCCAATAATCCAGGATAATCACTTTATTTCAGGGTCAGATGATTAGCAATGTTAATTCCATCCACAAGCTTAATTCCACTTTGCCATTTAAAGAAACACATTCACAGGTTCTGGGGGTTAGTGCGTGTGGGCACCCAGAAGATCCCATTATTCTGCCTACCACAGCTCATCTCATCATCAGTCCTGGTACCTGCCCAGCACTTGCCATATGCAAGGCCATTTGCGGAGTCCCTTACACACCTTAGCTCACTTCATCCCTATAGCCACCCAGAAGGAGGTACAGTGAATCTCTTCATTTTCACATTAAGAAAACTAGGACAAGGAAAAGAAGAAGTAATCATTTCTAAGGTCCCAGACCCACTAAACAGATAGGTGAGACCTTAAAGCCTGGGTTAACTATAAAGAAGGTCAGCGTAAATCAGAAGAGTGGCAGGACTCTCAGAAGGAGAAAAAATGGAGATTCTACTCTTCAATAGTAGGAGGTAGGTGGGTTTGGTGGAAGGGAGTTCTCAGGTGCCAGAGCAGCTGGGTCTTTGGCCTGCCTCTGTCTTTTACTAGCAGTGTAACCTTGGACGGGTCACTGATTTCTCTATGCCTCCCTTTCCTTGACTATAAAATGAGCATAGTGCCTACATGAATCAGCATGGCTGGTTTTACTTCAAATTTCTTTGCTATGTATACCTTCAACCCAATTTTAGTGAGAGAAAGGCCATCTATGCTTCTCCTTTTCCTTTACTTCCCTTTTTTCCTCTATTTCTCATAAGGCAGCATGGCAGGGACCAGTCTACTATGCCTGTCTCTGCATGGCCTTTGAGCTAAGAATAGTTTTGTATTTATAAAAGTATTACAAAACAAAACAAAAAAGAATAATATACAACGGAGATTATATGTCAGCCCATTTTCTGTTGCTATAACAAAATACTGGAGGCTAGGTAATGAGTAGAAAGAAAGGTTTGTTTAGCACATAGTTTTGAAGGATGAAAGGCTAAGATCATGTGGCCTCATTGGTTTGCCCCCTGGCAAGGGCTCCCTGGATAATGGCATCACAATGGCAGGAGCATGTATGGAAGATACATGGCAAGACAGGAAGCCACAGGAATGCAGGAGTCCGGCTTGCTCTTATTCTCAACCTGCTCTCACTGGAACTAACAAGGGTCCCGAGAGAACTACATTAATCTCTTCCAAGTGTAGCACCGTCAGTGACCTAATACCTTCCCCTAGGCCCCAGCTCTTAAAGGTCCCACCACCTCTAGGTCACCACACTGGAAACCAAAGGTCCAGCACCTGAGGAACACACTCAGACCATATGCCTATGACCTCCATCTGGTGTGCTGACCCCAGAAAGAACCTGAGCAGTGGAATCACCCAGAGCTGGGTTTGGGCACTGCACTAGAGGGTCAGGGCCCACTGCCCCCTTTCGACTATGACAGCACCTTGGGGCCTTCCCTTAATGGTGGTTCAAATGACAGTTGCAGCACCAGGACCAGGGCCCATGGCAGTAGCAAACCCCAGCTGTAGAAAAGGTCACGAGTGGAATTTATGGAGCCTCCTTTCCTCTAACCCCCTCAGTCATCCTGAGAGGTGAGGTCAGCACAGCTGTGAGCCCGTGTGTGTGTGTGTGTGCGCGTGTATATAGACACAAGCTTGGGAGAGCAGATCGCTCAGCTGTAGTTCCCTAGTGAGATGACACAGAGCTGAGATTTGAACCAGGTCAGTCTGGATCTCTGGGGCTGAAGTTTAGCTCCACTGGTAAAATGCTTGCTCTGTGCACTCTGTGGCCCTGAGTTCAGTCCCCAGTACCACAAAAATGGGAGAAAGACCTGGCAGCCCACTCCCAAAACAATCCTGAAATAATCCACCATCAAAAACCCTATGAGACCAGGCTTGGTGGTGCATACCTATAATCCCAGCGGCTTGGGAGGCGGAGGCAGGAGGATCACAAGTTCAAGACCAGAGGCAGTCTGCGTAACTTAGCGAGACTCTTGTCTCAAAAAAGTAAAAAAAAAAGAAAAAAACAAAAAAACAAAAAAGCCCTGTGAGTAGCAGAGAAGCACTGGCATAGTGCTGGGCATGGCACAGTATTGGGGAGTGTTTCATTCTGTTGTACACAGGGTCTCTATGAGTCGCACCTGACTCAATGGCACTTAACAACAAAGTCTAGTTCTAAACTTTTATACTTTGCCTCCATATTATTGCCATTAGCTTCAGGCAAGAGAAATTTTTGTACACACCCGCCTCCCCCCCCCATTTACTTCCCTGGCCCCTTTTCCCAATTCCCTGGCAAAATTCCTTCCTGCTGTAAAAGGGTAACTGAAAACTAGAAGAGCTGTCAGAAAAACAGCTCTGAAACAAGCATCGAAAATTTGGATTCAGCCTTCCTTTGTCTATCCATCCATCCATTTGTCCAACTCACACAACCCAGCCCCAAGACCTCATGAGAGCCCACATCTTTGTCCCTGATGGTTGCAAACCCCAATCTCCTATATCCCCCACAGTCACTGTCACCAGCAGGCTCAGAGAGATGCTCACTGCGTAGTACCGAGCACTTGATTAATCCCCTGCAATTTGGGCAGCTCCAGACTATTCCAGCACCCCTCCCCCTGCCCAGTTACCATGACAACATTATTTTAACAAACAGCTCCTTAATATTTAATGGAAATTATGCTTCTGACAGGCGAGCAGGAGGGCAACCGTACTACAAAGGGCTTAAAGAGGTGTTCATGACGACATTTGTGCACAAAGCCATCAGTTTCCCCTGATCCCTGTGTGGCTATTTGTCACCAGAAAATGCACGTGTTCTGGGGGTTGAGCCACCGTGATGCCAGGCAAGGGTTGCACACAGCAATGGAAGGTTGTCACTTTTCTTTACTGCAGAATGTCACAATGACCCCATGAGGACAGGGTAGCATGATAGTATTATTAAACACGGCTTTGCACACCGATCTGCTAATTTCACCCCTGCTCGCCTGCGATGCCGAAAGCCTTATTTTCTTCCTGCGTCTTGAGTCAGGCTGGATTGTGAGACAGCGAGTATAGAGCCCTGAGCGCATATGCCAGGCTGAGAAGCAGCCCGTGCCCCCACGTCAAGGCGCCATCTGGCCCACCCAGTTGATTCAGTACCGAGCAGGTGCAAGGATTGCGGGATCCAGCCGTCTGCCCTCAAGGGGGTACGTGTCAGGAGAGGAAAGACTGCAGGGCCACTGCACACTGTCTGGCAACCGCCATCACCATATTGGTCTATATGTCAAGTACTGTGCTAAGCATTTGACGGCAAAATTAACCAACTGTACTAAAGTGGAGAGAGGACAATAATGGTAATTGCTCAACTGTGTGACCTCGGGTCGTTATTTGTCCTCTCTGTGCCTCGGTTTACTCATCCATAAATTGGGGATAATAACACTATCTACGGCTGGGGTTTGGCTCAGTTCGTAGAGCACAGCACTGCAGTCTCTGAGGTCCTGAGTTCAATTCCCAGCACCGCAAAAATGGGAGAAGGGCCTGGCAATCCACTCCCAAGGCAATCCCGAAACAGTCAGCCATTGAAAATCCTATGAGGGTCGCTATGAGTTGGATACCGACTCAATGGCACCTAACAACAACAACAACACTATCTACACTAGTAGTTGCCTTGAGGTTTACAATGAAGACCTAAAACAGTACTTAAAATACTTAACACTGAAGACATGGTGCACATTAAATAAATGCTAGCTAGGAGTCCATGTTCCCATGGTAGCATGAATACAATTATCACAGCTACTATGTAATAACTGCTTACTTTACCCCAGGCACAATGTGGTATAGGACAGATACTATCATTGTCATTATCCTCATGTTACAAATGAGGAAACTGAGGCTCAGAATGGTTGGGGAATTTGCCCCCATGTCCTGAAACTAAAGAGGGGGGATTTGAATCGGGTCTGTCTGGATTTCCTGCCCCATTGGAATGCAAAGCGCAGTATCGAAGGAGCCAACGCGGTGCCATGGAAACACGGGGCCGCTGTGGGCTCTGGGGAGGGCTGTCTAAGGGAAGTAGCTGGAGCTGCCGTGGAGGCCAGTGCGTCTCCATGGACAGAGGGTTGGACATGAATGTGGAGAAGCAGCTCCAAGGAGGAGCCTGGAGCGGGAGACATGGGCTGCATTTGAAGAAGGAAACACCATCTGGCTTGACTGCTCCAAAGGCGGATTCTTGGCACTGGGTGGGAGCTTGTCTTAAACAAATATGACCTGTTTATTTCAAATATACATTGGCTTTTTATTAAAATAAATGGGTTGAGAGAGGAAAACAGAAGGGGGAAAGCAGAGCTTATAGAGTTTTCCATTTCTTTCTGTCAGGATTTCATTGAGTGGAGCAATATGACAGTGTCTGTACAGGCCATGTGTATATGTGGAAAATAACAGTGTTTCCTGCCTGCACCTCCCAGAGCAAAGACAGAGGCAGAGAAAGGGAAATCAGAACTGTGTAGCAAAATGCAATTGGAGTCATAGTATGCTACAGTTTTGCTAAAAGT